>CALNXI010001476.1:33819-70962 GCA_942486025.1 Porites evermanni | reverse complement strand
AAACATGTGTGGAGTCAAGATGTTTTGCTCTTCGCGGGCTAATCACACAAGCACGAATTTTAAAAAGTTTTTGAGTTGAAAACTCGACAAAGTTACTTTATTTACCCATTCCCTCGTCGGATGAGACTTGGAAAATCTTTACAAATATGCTGTGCCAATTTTTTTTCGCTTAAGCTGACATTTTAAGCGAGAAAAACCCTTGTTTGGAAAGCATCTTTATTGCAAAACAAGAACTGATTACACATACATTAAGCTTCGTGTACAAGACTTTGCGACAGGTAAGAATTTCTCTTTTAATTAGTAACCTAAACAAAGAGTTTTTCTTTTTTCTCGGGAAAGTTATATTATAAAAGCAATAGAAAACTTTTTTCCTGTGTTTGCATAGCCTGATATAAACACTCGAGGGTTTGAGAGAATTCTTGACAGTTATGCAAACCCGAGACGACGTCGAGGGTTTGCATAACTCTCTCGAATTCTCCCAACCTCTCGAGTGTTTATATCAGGCTATGCAAACACAGGAACAAAGCTTTCTATTGCTGAAATATTGCTTTTTTAGAAAAATACTGTTACTTTGCCGTTTACAAGCAATTTATTTGTAAACGTTAAGTTTCACAGTGCATAGGGAAATGTACCGAGTTTACGCGAATTAGCGCCTCGCTACCATAGTAATACCGCTTAGTACCGTATTTACATGAATAAGCGCCGCGGCGTTAACTAACTTCAACCCCCCCTCCAAAAGCGGCGCTTACTTGAGGGCGGCGCTTATTCGAGTAATTACTGTAATTGGCAGCTTAAGAGTTTATTACATTTAGGGCAAATTGTTATTACATTTAGGACAAAATGTTATTACATTTAGGACTTTATTACATTTAGGGCCGTTTATTACATTTAGGCCTTCTACAAATGGACTGTTAAATCCAGGGAGCGTGGGGAAGATGTGGACAAGTCTAAGAAGTCTGACTGCCCAACTTTAGAGTTTGTTGGCGAGGACAGGTTGATAGTCTTTTCTTCCACTTGGAGTGATGGGTTAGGATAAACGAAATAAACCCTTCCACGGTTTTTTTCAACTTTTGACATGGACAGTAAGTCAGGGAAAATCCGTCGAAACCACTGGAAAAAGCTCCTCAAAATTAGTAACATTTCCAAGTTTGGGAGTGATTTGTTAGAAAAAACAAACAAACAAAATAATTATAAATCCTCAAAGTTGCGAAATTTTGCGGACGTTTGTATGGTGGAGGGTACAAACTTGCCCCCCACCATACAACTTTGGTTACTGGCTATATCTTCGCTCGCTTAAGACGTATTGCTCTCAAATTTGACAGTTTTACTAATTTCAAGGCGCCCTTTTCAGTGGTGTGGCGAAGGATTTTCTCAAACTGGCTCATGTCAAAGGGTGTATTTAGTAAAGGGCGACGTCAGGGTAAGCAGATCCGTTTCCTTAAATTCGCTGCTATTAACTACATCAGACTTCGTGGCATTTCATTCAAATACTTTATTGATAAAGCAGGAGATTAGACTGCAGGGTTTGAATAGAAGAAATGCTTGGTTTCTTGCCTGTTGCCGTCTCTCTTAAAGGTTTGCATGATCATCCTATCTTTACTTAGAATAAAGTGAAATTACGAATAAGAAAAGTAAGGGTTTTACACTTGATGACGGATTCAGGCAGCGGCAGTTTCTTCACCACCAGTTTCTTCCATCGGCTCCACTCCAGCTCCTATCAAAATTAAAGAAAAGGAAAAAAATAGTAGTTACTCACGGTGCAACGTAATTGAGCAATACATTATTTTAACCGAGGTTGATTATTTGAACATATCATAGACAATTTTACAGTTACAGGCGAAAACGATGTTGGAGTTGACCAAGACAACCCTTCCTGCTTTGCTTTGTAAATCCTGATGTTTTTATGCTAACTAGGACTTTTTTAGCACAGTTTCCATGAGAAAAGGAAAGAGGTTTGTGTTAAAACAAGGTCAACCCCAGCCTCACGTTCACTCAAAGGCTAGGATACCAAGCTCTGTTATCAATGCTACATTTCCATCCTTGCATGGTCAAAAGTCAGTTGACCCCAAATCATTGCACATCAAAATGCAGTCAACTTCTTCTATGAGCTGTAGTTTGTTCTGTCAAGCTTGTCGTTGTCATAAAATATCATATATATGTCTAGAAATCCTGAAGTTTTTGACAGAACACTGAACGCCTCCTGGCGTCTAGTTTGTGTTGCTTTCTGTACCCTGTGAGTGACTGTGAGTAAGCTCTCTCGTTGCGTTAACTTCCTAACTCATACTCGTAATGCCGCGTCTCCTGTTTGTCAAACACGAGAGAAAACTCGTCAAGTGTAATAATATTAGTCTACAGATGGAAGATGAAAATAAATAGAATATATTAGAAATATTCAAATTGGTAAAAATTACCTTGACTGAATTCTTTCAGGTCAACGTAATCTAGGTCTGCACAGTCAACCACTTTTTGCCCAGATTCTCTTGTTTTGAATACCCAAGGCAGAGTGCGGGTGGCACCGTCGAGATTGTCGCACATGACTCTAGCCATAGTAACTTTTCTTATTTCATCCAGCTGTTTGATCGTAAAGGCGGTCAAGTGGTCATCTCTCTCGTACCAAAAGCGATCACCTTCGCGGAACTTTTGCATCTGCTTTAGTATAAGATGGGTATTTACGGGTCCAAGCTGGCTTCCTGGTAAGGGGGTCTCTGCTATGCAGCCGGGAAATACATCAATATCTTTGACATCTTTGTATACTAACTTAAATCTTGCAATCTGCTCTGAAGAGAAACTATCCGAAATGTCATCAAAAGAATTAACAGCTCCCAATCCAACCACTTCTCGATAATGGGCGTAACCTGGTAGGCCATGGTCCCGAGCACGCTGAATGTTGATGGCCATGAGATCGCCAAAGATATTACCTTCAATGACGAGTCGCTCGCGCACAGCGTTCACAAAGATACTATAAAAGGAATGAGATTCTATTAGAGAAATCATTTTTCTAATACGTAAGCGTCTACATTAAGGAAGGAGAAGTTGTCTACAAACAATGACTCAGTCAAGAAAGTTACATGGCCATCTGGGGACTAAAAATAATTTTGTCCGATACTCAGTTCAGTGCTTGTTGAAGCTGATTTAACAAGAAAATGTAAACTTAAGAACGTTACTCGATGCTGTCAACATCATTATCAAGAGTGTGAACTGTCAAGTTTCAAAGTTGTTAAAAGAGGTGTAGTTTGAATAAATTAGATTGCATTCGTGCGTGATTCATTATTATGGGTGGATTCATTCGCAGCATACGGGTATATACATCGCATTTGCCCGTTTGAATTTTTTATAGTTTTTGAGCTTAAATAAATAAAAAATTCCTGTGGGCAAATGCGACGGGTTTACGCGTATGCTGTAAATAAATTCACCCTATGTAAATGTATTTAATAGAAAAGCTTAGCGTGAATCGAATCCGATTGCATGTTCAGTGATGGTTTGAGTTCGTGCCATAAATAGCATCTCGTAGACAAGGCATTTGAATCATTATTTCTCCATTTTTTGAGGACCGAAAAATTGTCCTTCAGGGTTGGCTTCTCGACCCCATGTTCTTTCACAAGATGTGCCTCCCGATCAAAGAGTTTGAACTTGTGTGATGCGTGGATGTAAGTGTCGATTAGTGAAACCGACTTAATCCATATCACATAGACCACATTAGAATAATTTATGTGTGAAAAGAAGCCCTATCCGGTATAGTTTTCGTGCCTACGCAAGAGCTATAGGTGTGGTGTCAACACAGCGTTAGGTTACACTATACCGGCAATAAAGGGAGTCGTGTAGCGTTCTCATGAAAGGTTAACCACATGAGGCTATTAAGACTGTACGACATAAAAGGGTATGATGGAGTATAAAAGAGCACAACGTTAAGCGGAAAGAATACTACAAAGGATGGGAGTTTGACCTTCAGTGGGGCTGACTGTGAAGACAAAGCTATAACTGCAGTCTTGGTTAAATGGATCCGATATGGTGGGATCAGGAAATGGAGAGGGCAGTAACCACCTTCAGCTCTGTAGACTTTCCTGGCGTGCTGCGTCAGTTAAAATAGTATACTCCTGGAGTTAGAGTCCTAGGGACCTAAATCAAGCCCAGTCTAAATATCATTAAGGGTAAAAGAGCGTTCTACTTACCGATCGGGAGTCTGGGCTTCGATAGATGTTAGCCCGATAAGTATTCTTGTAAAGACGCTTTGTTCTTCTTTATTAAAAAACCTTGTTGGGTCGAAGAAGTCAACGTCAACACTAAAGCGAATGGCTCTAGGCAGGGACCGATCAGATCCTCTAAATCGACTAAAGGTGCCGTCGCCTGCTGTCAAATCAAAAACGGCGCGAATTAAACTGTGACCCATTCTCAGAGCGGATGTAGAGAAAACGTTGGTGCATTGCATATTCACTTCGGGGTCACTGATATCCAGTGAAGAATTTTCCTTTAGGTTCTAAAAGAACATTAAATTCTTTTCTCTGAAAAAGAAATATAAAAACATTTTTAAAATGCGCTCTCTTGTATTAATGCGGGGCAAGGATGACGCAAATAATGTGTGTGCTCTCGCCGATCAGTTATCAGATAAGTGGCCGTTTTTTTTCCAAGTATGGAGGCCCCCTTAGTTTAGACTTAGCTTAAAATGAGTTAGAGCTCAACATACGTGCGCGTTGGGCCAAGCGTTAGAGCAGAAGGAAAGAAGTAAAAGAATAAATGATTGCAAAGGTAAGAATCATGCAAAATTGTCACTTTGACAACATGACGCATTTACCAGTTCCCAAGTTAGAGCATTATTTTTTAGCGAATCAGTAAACTAGTGACAAAGTGCAGATGTATTGTATTTTAAAGCGAAGTTAAAATTTAGGAAAGAATTCCTCCGTGAGAGTTTAACTATTCAAAATTTTTTAAAATGATTTTAAAATTTACTGTTTTTTTTATTGTATTAAACAAAGAACTTATTCTCTGCACTGGTGAACATTTCTTTTTTCCGGCATTGAACTGACAGTTACACAGTGACTCTTTTTCAGTACGAAACCTTTTTTGAAGAACGGCTAAGGTAAAATTAAACTTAAAAACATCTCAAGAATTTGACTAAGGCTGAGATTCGTAGCCAAAACGTTATTTCAAATAACATAGAGACTGAATTAAGAAAAAAAAAAAAAATTAAAAACTTAACAATTTGAAATTTGTTTACTGGTTCTTAAGTCTCATCAATCTGTGGGTCTCCTAGGAAATTAATTGCGCATTACCCATCACGTATGCTTTTAGGGAAGTCAAATTCTAAACCACAGTACGTTCTATCAGTTAAATTAATTAAATGCCTAAGAATTTTTAGTGAAATGATTATCAACAGAAGAACAAGTTAGTTCAAGAGGCCGTAAGAGGACTCATCATAGGTGGGGATATAATTAACGTACTTTGATAAAGTTCTTACCAATTCTTTACTGGGGAATAATACTGGAAGCCACTCATTATAGGTGATATGTTGAAGCTCTGCTGTTACAATCTTACGCGCCTCTTGAAACAGTGTCTCGTCATCCGCGTAGGGACGGAGTAATTTAAGGTTTGTTGCAATACGGTTGTGCTCGCGGACCCACAAAGTGTGCATCGCCATAAGAGCTGCAATAAAATTACTCCACGGTTATTCCTTTATGCTGATTAAGAGACGAGTTTTGAATGAAAATTTAGACTCTTGTTAGTTAATTACTATAATACCAGTTTTTTAACCAGTTTGCATCTATCGTAGCGCATCCACTTGCAATTATTCTCTAACAAATATGTGAATAAGGTAATTAGACTTGTCAAATTAGTTTTTTTTTACGTTTGAATACATTGGCTTCAATAACATTCGTGCACACATGGGCTTGCTTCCTTCGCCGTTTTTTTTTCGCTCCGCTTTCTGGAGCCTGTTCGCAGGCTATATTCTAAGTGAGCGCCGTGAAATGCTACACGTACATGTCATTCAAACCTTGCTTGTTACAGTGCAAATTGTGCCTACTTTGATTTAAAGGTTATTTTGAATTAGTTTAGCCATATCTTGCCCTTTTCCATTCTATCTTATCTCTTTCTTTAGTTTTCTTTTCTTTCATTCATTCATTCTGTCTCCCTTTATCTTTAATAAGCAGTGATTGTAAATGAATCAAATGAATAGTAAGATGACAAAACACACAAAACGAATTATGTGTCTTGGGCGGCACTTTCACTGAATGATACTATCTTAAATAATATGAATCTGTTTTCTTTTGACTTGAATTTTGATTGGTGATTTGAAAGATTTTTAAAAAGAGAATGTCTTTTCTACCTTGATTTTCATTGACTCGAGCATCGCCAGCAATAAAGCAAGGTTTTTCTTCTGGATTGGGAGATCTACAGAAAGCTTCTTCACTAGCATCAGGAAGTCTTGGTAGGCCTCCAATGTTTCTCAGTGGCACCGTATCTAGAAGTCCATGGCCTTTGGGACTTCGAAGCTGTTTAGCTAATTCATCGCTTGATCCGTACACTTGTGACCCGTCAACATAAGCGGTAATAATATTTATCTGAAATAATAATTCAAAGACGTTATTGGTATAAGAGATAATATTTATTTCAAATGAAAAATAACATTTTAACAATTATCAGACGAGGCTGAGTACTGAAAATATTTATAAATATGAATAAACTCATTGACTGGAAGCAATCTGCCATTTTAACGGAAGAGCGATTGCAAGGAGGAGAAAAGCGAGGTTTCATTTACACATGAGCAGAAGATTTTTTGCAGCCAAACACAGTTGGACGACATTTCGCATGAAAAGACCATTATTTGTTGGAGTTATTTGCAGATCACGTGGTGGGCTCTAGGCCAATGAAAAGGAAGAAAAATTTGCATCGAATGATAATAGTGTATGCCAACGAGTAAATAATGCTTTTCCATGGACTCTGAGTGTCATTCAAACCCTGGAGTCTTTTGTTAGTGCCATGTGACACTGCAGATGATTACCACGTTTTTGGCTGGCCTTATTTGTAACATTAAAGTGGGAGCTTTAATGCGTCTCTTTCAACACCTCGAAGATGTTCGCGGAAACGGCAGCCTAGTCTAGCCTGTTTCGCTTATGCATAACTTTTACTTAGAACGTTTAGTCCTACTCTCACTCAAAACCTAGTTTGTGTTCTATTCTTAAGGGTTCTCGCGTCTGGAAAACTTTCCCACTCTGGAAAATCCACAGACAGCCCAAACTATGAGAGTTTAATCATTGACATGCTTCATGTGTGCTGATGCGAATTTAGCAATTTTTTATTTTTTTCCATCACTGTGTTTCTTCTCCTAAAATCGCATCAGATCGGGAAAAAAATCACACAGGAAGCAAACAATAACTAACTTAACAAAGTTAAGCATTTTTCTTTGTTGGAAATTCCAGCGAGTATTGATCTTCTTGAATCTCTTACCTAATTTCCATTTAAGCACTTTAAGTTCACGATGGTTTTGAGGATTACGCAATAGGATACCACACGTGTTAATGATTAAACTCTCATACTGAGCTTGGGCTGCCTGTGGAAAACCACATGAAATAGACGCCATTCTGTGTATCACTGGACATTTATGAAAGAGTTAAATACTCCACTAACCTGGTCACCAGCTGGGTTTCTCACAGACCTGGCAAGAGGAATGCATTGTACAGATTCGTTAAATAACAGTTCTAATCCATTCGGGATTTTTATGTTAACACATCCAGGAATGGGTTGGCATGGTGCATTGTTTATTCCACAATCTAAGCCTTCAGGCAGCTCTGTTAAGGTGACATCGTGATCTAGGAATTGTCCCCATGTCATTGTCAGATGGGTAAAATTCACAATAGTGCCATTGATATTCGCAGTATCATTGTTCTCCAAAGCTTCAACACTAACTTTTCTGGGATTTGAAAGTAGCTTAAAATCAACTCCCAAACTTCGTGGTGCTTGACTACCGACAGGTCCTTCATAGTCGGGTGGCAGTAAACGCTCCAGAGGTTGTTCCGCGGATCCCAGAGTTATGTTGCACAGATTGTTGCATGTGCCGTCAAATGTGCGATACTTGCGTTGTAGACATGCTTAAGCCGTTTTAAGGGTGTTTCGCAGTTTGCTCTATTCTTCAGTATCTTCAAAAGTAGTCTGGCAGCTGCATCAGAGGACGATGCTTGGCGTACTTCATAAGTGCCAACAATAACAGCAATGCATAGGAGAATGCTGAAATGGAAACAAAGAGAGCGGAAATCTCAAATTGACCTTAGATACCTTAGTCCCGCAACTAAGAACCTGCATTTTCCCAAGTTAGCCTAAACAGGTTCATTAAAATAATGGTAATTAGTACAATTTTAGGCTATTAATGTTCTGAAATAGGTTCTTATTTTCTGTAGAAAAAATACATTGTAGCGGTATTCAGCTCATTCCTTAGGTAAAACCTGCATACAATTACAATTGTAGTTGGAGCCGAATAAAGCACTAATGTCTCCAAAGAGGATCCTTAATGTCGACTTACACTTTTATTATTTGCCCACGTGTAAATTTTTTTCATAGATTTTAGAAAATAAGAAGCTGTTTCAAATTTTAGGCTAAACAGGTTCTTGATTAGAGAGGGACTAATTGGAAAATTTTAGCCCAACAGGTTCTTAACAACCAGTCTTATTCGCGAGTTTTTATCGTATTTACATATGGTTTATAGCATTTTTACGGCTTCTTGTTTGATCAGGACTACTACTTGAAGCTTTTAGCTTTTAGCCTTCAGGGTAAAAAACGCTCACTTTTTACAAGTTTAAATTCCGAGTTTGTATTAAAGCCACTTAATTTTTTCAAAAAACCTGGCTTGGATGGCTCTGAATAAGCCCTTTACGGCTAGTCATTCACGTGGTACAAAACAGCCATGCTGGAGAGCAAGTGACGCACTGGGGTGAGACAAACAAAGCAAGTTACCATTTCACATGGGGCGCTTTCCATTCAACCTAAACTTTCGAAAATTTGGAAACTAAGGCAATGGTACAGAAATTTCCGGAAAAGTTTCAGAAATTCTGGAAAGTGTTGAATTTCCGAAATGCGAACCATTCAACCAAAAATTCTGGAAATTCTGGGAGCAAAGTTGAATGGAAAGGAAACTTCCGGGTAAACATTTTGGAAAATTTGGGTCCACCTCGCGAGGTTTTCCTCTTTTTTGGGAAGTTTGGAAAATGCTGTTCCATTCGCTACGGGAAGTTGCCAAAAATTCAAACTGGACGTTTTGGTTGAGTGGAAAGCGCCCACGATGTACATGTACCCATGGCTGTTTTGTACCATGACTAACTGCAAAGGGCCTATTAACTCGTACCAATGCAATTTAACTTTGTGAATAGTTGAACTTTGGTATGCTGATTACACTTTGGCAATAATTAAAAATGTATAAACAGTGACTGGGAGTCATAAAGTAACGTAAAAGCAGTCAAGAATAAACTCAGCAATAGGTTCCAGGAGAAAGACTTGTAGACAGTCAGTGGTGCACTTTCAAAAATACTGATCTTTTTCAGTTCCATTCTCAAGTGTCAGTTTTAAATAATGAAACAAAATTACGTTAATTAAGGCTAAGGTCTCTGAACTGTTGATGTACCAGTTTAGGTGGGCAATGAACAATTTACCATATTCACATAGACCATAATGCACCTTGTTTACCCCTAACATTTTGCTAAACCATTGTCCTGGATTTCTCTTGGGTCGACTGTTATACTCCCAGGAGAAATTGGACACAATGGTTATGCAAAATTTCGGGGGGTAAGCAAGGTGCATTATAGTCTATGTGAAAGTAGTGGATTGATAAATTAGAATACAAGTCAAACTCACGTAATAAGGAAACTGAAGGAACCCAGCTGTGTCCGCATTATTAACAATTGACCACACTTGTCTATAATTGGCTCTATTTATCAAATAGAATTTGGCCCAAGTTTCCGAGTGTCTGTTTAGTAATAGATCACGTCAGGCAACTTCAAAACGTTGAAAATAGGAAAAAGTGGCACACAAACCTCAGGCTTTACTTCCTTATAAACAACTCCTTCGTAACATCTGTCGACACCTTTGCTATAGTTGAATATCCGTAATAATCTCGATCGACGGCATCAAGAAAGATTCGCAAAAACAATAACTTTACACTTGTATGTATAAGACCATCTTTGCTATATTTCTCTGACGTTGTCGAAGGAGAACGACGTGAAACTTTCTATTTTTACGTTACGGAAGATCCCTGAAGAATTCAACCCCCCCAAAATATTTCGCCTGCATTTGAAAAATTGAACGAGAGGGAATAAGAGCGATGAACTGTCTTTCACTTTTTAAGTGACGTTTTCGCCGTCGAGCTTTTGGTATCTTGACTAACTCCCTACTATACAGTATGAACGAAACAGTGCGCAGATAATTATATTCATTTGTCATGATAGCTTTCCTCTAACAAATAAGCTCCGGCGAGAAATCGCTCTGTCAATATTGAGCCCTTAAATTAAAAAGTGATGTCCGTAAGAGAAATTTACACTAAACTGGGACGATTTTTAAGCCTGTAAATGTAAATTATATGACAGACAAATTTTAGGTTTTCGAAGGCAGAGAGTGACTGTCGGCTCCTGAGAAGTTAACTAATAGTTTCTTCTGTTTCTTCCCCGTTTTCCTAGGTGAAAGTAAAAACGGTAGCATAATACCTTGTTGCCTTCATTTTCTTTTTAATTGCT
Organism: Porites evermanni; assembly: GCA_942486025.1. NCBI lineage: Eukaryota > Metazoa > Cnidaria > Anthozoa > Scleractinia > Poritidae > Porites > Porites evermanni. The sequence continues at coordinate 60,253 of CALNXI010001476.1, read as the reverse complement.
TCTGCCTTTCTGACTGTTGAGACAAGAAAATGGATATTTTGATGAATCAGTATTGTCTTGTAAAATAATGCTAAACTTATTTGCACTAGGCGGCATGTGCTGACTAAAATAATGTGAATTACTGAAATAATCTAAATAGAACCTATCAGGTCAGAAAACGTGGCAGGAATCAAGCATTTGGTTACAATCATGGCCAAGGATTTAAACTCGCAGCGACCAAAATTAAAGCAAATCTAGCTTTATTGGTCAGAGCGAATTGACCATCAGGGCTGAATTGCAGGACCACTGTAAGGCTAGATTGACTCTCTGACTATTCAGCAACGATTTGTTGAGGGCAAACAGACTTAAAATGTTATTTAAATGCTTTAGGACAACCGATGGGTAAGTTGAAGGCGTGAACACAACTATACAAGACAAAACCTAACAAAGATTATAAAAGATTCTTTTTCAGACAACGTACTCGTACGAGCCAAAAAGAGAAGATACTAATACGGTTTTTCGTCATTGATTTAAGAAATCAAACACCTTAAAGTATTTTTGAAAAGAGACAACAACATCGAGTACTCTTTCTTCGTAAACGTTGACTCGTTGAATAAAACATGCGCACAATGCCTTCGTAAAAAGAGTAACGAGTGTCTAGACTTAGATCATGGACTATGCTTAAGTGCAATATTTAACTAAGGTTGTTCAACTTATTTACCAAAAATGATGGATATGATGTAAGAGCAAACTGTCTGAATAAGTACTTTATCGAAGCTTTAGTAGAGAAACCAAGATACTGCAGTCTAAGAATCCTTTGACTCGAGGCCTCGGTATCTTTTCTAGTGAGCTTGCTGCTCGCAGTGAGGTTATCTGAGCAACTTTCTTCCTTTTATATCATTTTTATCTGACTTCCTCTTGTCAAGGGGGAGGGGCGAGGTCTCTCGGTGTTGAACAACCTGACAAGCATTGTTTCAAAAGGTCTTCTTACCGCTTAAGCTTATATCTTTACTTACGTGAACTGGGCGCTATTTTTAGATATACCTCTACAGAAACGGCAGAGGACTGTTAGTACCAATATTTTGTTTATTTATTTGTTTTGTGACGAAGAGGGATATAAATGATCTTTAATCTTTTTTGTTTTTCAAACAAACTCATTAACCAATTGATATGGTATAATGTCTGCTGACAACTCTTTTATGATGGCGATTAAGTTAGTAGAGAAAAACCTGTTTCAATGGCGAAACAACTAAAGGATATATTTTATTAATGAAACGATTTAACTTTGTTGCCGTCTCACTTTTGTTAATTCATTTGTCGACTTCGTCTTTGTAACACCGCGTGCAAAAGGTTCTTTGTTTGTGATATTAGTACGAGGATTTGATATAAAGAATACCGAGTTCAATACTAGAAGATATCGTTCATTGGAGGCGACACAGTTGAGGAAATAATGTTTAACGTATTAATTATCTTAACGAGTTTGACGTTTTAAGACCCAATTCTATGGCCCCTTTAAGCGTTGGCGCAACTGACGTTGACACTCCGGGGGTAAGACGAACGTGGGCGCTGCAAGTTGCCCGTGATTATGTACTACAGGTAGACCAAGCTCGTAGTTTATTTAAATCGGTAGTACAATACCGTATATTTCTTATGTTGAAAATGAAAAAAAAAATTACTGGACTTTCTTTAAAAAAAAAGTTAACATAGTTCCCGGCATGCTGAAATATAAGTTACATGTGGAACCAAACTTACTAATCCGTTAAAAGATATTTTCTCTCGGTATAGCTCTGGCCCTGAGGAAGGCTAATTTTAGGGGTGACAAATGGTCTTTGCGAGTATTCGCGAGCATGCCGAGCACTGCGTTTTTTTTGCGAGCACGAGCAGAAATAAAACATTTGCTTTGCGAGCTTTCGAGCAACGCAAAAATTTGGGGAGCGCGAGCAAGCGAGTACTCGTTTAAATTTTGCGAGCAAATCTAGCAAAGGTAAAATTTTGCGAACAGTTAAAAATTTTAATGGACCATTCATCACCCCTAATTTTGTTAGTCGAAATATTGGCCCTTTGCCGTAGTGTCAGCCCTGGATCCAGTTTTGTTTTTAACTTACAATAGTTATACCCTAACGCGGGTTTTCCCTTATTGTTTGTTCTTTCCGGGTGAAATTTGAACGATAGTTAATGACCACTTTCAACAGGCGTGTTGTTCGGCATGGTTTGCTTCCTTGATGTTCCCGTACAACAGGACTTTTTTCAGCCTTTGGTAACGGCTAAGTGAACGAAATAACTAAAACTTGTAGGTTGAAGTTCTCCGTTATAAAAAACAAAAAAAAACAAAACAAAAATAATAATAATAATGAATAAATGTGTTTGAATTAGTCAGACTAAAGTCGTTAGTTTATCTGCTGCTAGTTAATATATATATCATTATATATATTAAAAATACGTGATGAAAAGTCGCATAATTCATGCAACTTCTGAGTATGCACGTTCACGCAATGGATCAGTTGTATCGAGTGGGACACGTATTGCTCTCCTCATGTAGGCAGCTTTGAACGCATATAAACTTTGCCGTTGAGGGCTCGCCTTCGGAATTGTGTGAACAAAGCTAAAGGTTAAAATGGATTCGACCTCAGTGAATGGAAGGGCATACCTTACGTAAAGTAAACTTAATTAGTTGTGCGCACAGTAATTTTCAAGGAGTTATTAATAGTAACTCCTCTAGTGGGGTTAATTTAACTTCTTACAGTGAAGTTATTTTTTTGGGGGGATTCTGTTAACTCCAAAAAGGAGTTTAAAGAACTCTTTTTCAGGAGTAAAAATCACCCCAGATATTGAGGAGTTAAAATAACCCCCAAAAAGGCTGGAGTTATCCTGTACCTAAAATTTTTACTCCACTTTCAGAGTTAAAGTAACTCCAAAAAGAGTAAAAACAACCCATGTCAAGAGTAAAATTAACCCCATTTTCGGATATATTTTAATTATAGACTTGGAGGTAAAAGAACTCTTTTTCAGGAGTAAAAATGACCCCAAATTTGGAGTTAAATTAGGAGTTAAAGTAACCCCATAAAAGGGGTAATATCCTGTACCTAAAATTTTGGAGTTATAATAACTCCCTAAAAATTACTGTGCGATTTGTCTTAAGGGTATCTTTTTTTTCGAAAATTTCCCTTTTTATACTGGTTTGTGGTTCAGTATGGTTTTCCTATACAGGGTGTTCCCTAAAAAAATGGTTTTCCTATACAGGGTGTTCCCTAAAAACGAATTTTTTTCTTAGTTGCCTCTAAGTTTCGAAAATAACTAGCCATGAGGGTAAATTTGTATATATATTGAAACTCTCGGTTAACAAAACAATAATTATAATTATAACAGTAAAAGTAAAAATACTGGAATTTGCTCTTCCTGAATGTTTCTGGAAAGTTTTTGCCACTCATTCTTTTAATTAATGTCCCCTCTTCATTCTCCAAACAGGTAGAGGCAGGTAGACTTGCGCGATTTCTAGAGACAGGAAAGTACATTAATATATACCTGGAGTTTTGAAAACCGTGTTAGCAAAAAAATCAACTCATTCTACTACTTGGCAATTTAAAACAATGAAAAATCGTTCAATGGCCGATTAAAAGCCTTTATCTGACGTCGGGAAGTAATTTGGTGGTCCCTAGATGAATTTCACCGAATCCAAATCTAAAATGACGCAAATGTTAGAACAGTAAGTTGTTCAGTAATCTGACTTCGTGAAGTTTCAAACCGGTGTCATTTCAGTCAAGAAATTTTTAGGTTGAGTGAAATGCAGTCAAAAAGTGTCTAGTTAGGGCTTACATATCAACTTAGATAGCTAGCAAAACACTTTTTTCTCGGGCCGATAAATGACAGGATTTCGCATGAAATAGATAACAAACATGAAACATAGTACTAGACACTGAAATTATCACCTTCTGATCTGCAAAACCGGGCCCATGGTTCAAAGCCAAGTACCCGCTGAAACTAGACCTAGATCAATTTTCCTGAGTCGCGAATTGGTTTTCTAAGGCACGGTCACCTAAGCTTAAACACCAACGAAGCGTTTTTATGCCCTTTACAGACGACATTTTATTGCTGCAACAGTTCAACCACGCGACCACATACCTGTGAGTTCTGCCTGTCAACACCATCCGGAAATCACACAATCATACACTTTCGAGGCAATGATAAGACTATCTACAACCACACATAATCTTTTTGCGTTCAACGCAACTGAGGCTTTTGGCAGATAAACACCTCTACACATTTCTCTTACACTCGCATACTTCGCATTACTAGAGCAACCGGAAACATCATGCAAATCGTCCCTTATGGATAGGAGTCCGTTCTACCACATTCACATTCTTGTATCTTTTTTAACTTTGTTTATGTTAATGTGTAATTATCTCGAGTTTCTACCAATTTATTTTTTCCCTAGGGTTTTTTTAAGTAATAATAATTATGGTAATAATAAGTTATTTCACATCAGGGCGGTGCCTTTTATGGGTCTAGGATCCTGTTTGCACTTGCACTTACTTTTTTTGTTGTTTACTTATTGACATGTCTGTTTGCTTTTTTACTCCGTGTAAAGATTACAGTATTGCCCCAATTTTAAAAGAGTTTGAAAATTCTCCTGACGCTTAATGAGAACGCGAGTGTGTCCCAGAAAATTACATGGGTTTTAAAACATGAGAGGCTTAGGCCAGTTCAGGAATTCACAGCAGGCATTTGCCCAGGGCGTTAAAGTTCCGCGGTCATTTGCCTTCCTTGCGGTCAGGCATATGGCAATCTGCGACAAGATATTTGATTACATATCCGCTCACAAGCAATTTGATGTTGCGTCTGCTATTTCCAATTTTAAAAAAAATTCTCTCTTAAATATTTCTCCGTTTGGAACAGTTAAAACAGAATCAGAGAACATTTGGATCCGTTGAAGCAGCTGTTGAAGGTGACTTTATAAAAAGCAACAGAACAAATAACACTAGCAAGACGCTGCGTTACTTATTGGGGTTAATTTATTACAGCAATACCATATTCGGAAATATTAGCGGTAAAAATAAAGTAATCTCATTTTAGCTATAAATGCGAGCGGACAGTTATGTCAAAGACGTGGCGCTATAAGGATGCTAATCGATCTTGATGTTAATGTTCGCTGAAGCTCAGAAGTGGTTACGAGGACCATCTCAGTCGCTAATGAAACTGTTAAACATTATGGCGTTACTATCAATAAAGCCGAGGGGCTTCGAACATGACAATAATTTTGCTCGTAGAAATATTAAGCTTTGTGTGTTATAATACCCGATACATGTGAATATATGCTGGCCTACAAAAAATCTGGATCTTTCCTCAGGAAATATCTGTAAAACCTGAGCATTAGATATATAGGCATGCTGAGTGATTTTTCAAGCGAAGAATTGATCCTTATTTGCCTTGGTCTAACAAATACACTGGAGTATTGATTTACCTGTGTTTAACAAATACAGCAAATACGCTGGGGTGTTAAACAAATACCGTAATTTGCCTATGTTTAACAAATACATTGGGGCATTAATTTCCTTGTCTAATAAATACACTGGGGCATTAATTTGCCTGTGTCTCACAAAATGCACTGGTGCATTTGTCTGTGTTTAACAAATACACTGGGGCATTGATTTGCCTGTGTTTAACAAATACACTGGGGCATTAATTTGCCTGTGTCTTACAAATACACTAGGGCATTAATTTGCCTGTGTCTCACAAAATGCACTGGGGCATTAATTTGCCTGTGTTTAACAAATACACTAGGAAATTAATTTGCCTGTATTTAACAAATACACTAGGGCATTAATTTGCCTGTGTCTAACAACAACACTGGGACATTATTTGCCTGTGTCTAACAACAAGACTGGGGCATTAATTTACCTGTGTCTAACATATATACTGGGGCGTTAATCTGCCTGTGTTTAACAAATACACTGGGGCATTAATTTGCCTGTGTTTAACAAATACACTGGGGCATTAATTTGCCTGTGTCTAACAACAACACTGGCCCATTTATTTTCCTGTGTCTAACGAACAAACGTTTGAAGTATTTACTTCTCTCTAACAAATTTATTTATGTGAACCTTTGCCAATACAATGGCAACTAAGATAAAGGCGTTTTAGAACTGAAAATTCCGGTGATGTATATTTTTTAACCAAGCGGGAACGAAACCGCTAGCCACGAAAAATATAACAGCAAAGAAAGAGTAGCCCCGTCCCATTGTTTTATTGTATTACATATCAGGCATTCAAGAAAACTCGTATACCTTAATGAGGAAAATTTAATGCTAAAACGTGTCAGGATTAATCCGGCTTATAACACTTTCGTAAGGCTTGTCTTCTTTTTAGTGTGGTTCCTCTTTCAGCTCCTACTGTGATTTAGGTGAAAATTTTTTACCTAAGCAGCGGGACCCAAATTCCTGAACCGGCCTAAGCCTGTCATGTCATTCGCAATGATGAAAGGGATAAATCTACCAAAGGCGCGAGACGAACGAATGGACGGTTAATTTCAGGGAGCGTGGGGAAGATAAGAACAGATTCGGGGAAGTCTAAGAAGTCTGACTGCCCAACTTTAGAGTTCGTTGGCGAGGACACGTTGATAGTCTTTTCTTCCACTTGGAATGATCGGCAAGGTAAACGAAATAGACCCTTCCACGGTTTTTTTCAACTTTTGACATGGACAAGTTAGGGAAAATCCGTCGACACCACTGGAAAAAAGCGACTCAAAATTAGTAAAAATAAAAATTTCCAAGTTTGGAAGTAATTTGTTAAAAAAAAAAACACGAAAATAATTATAGCTCCTCAAAGTCACGAAATTTTGCGGACGTTTGTATGGTGGAGGGTACAAACTTGCCCCCCACCATACAACTTTGGTTAACTATATCTTCGCTCGCTTAAGACGTAGCGCTTTCAAATTTGGCAATTTTACTAATTTTATAAAGGCGCTCTTTTCAGTGGTATGGCGAAGGATTTTTCCAAACCGGCTCATGTCAAAGGGTCTATTTAGTAAAGGGCAATGTCAGGGTAAAGAGATCCGTTATCTTAAATTCGCTGCTATCAACTACATCAGACATCGTGGCATTTCATTAAAATACTTTATTGATAAAGAAGGAGATTAAACTCCAGGTTTTGAATAAAAGAAATGCTTGGTTTCTTGCCTGGTGCCGTCTCTCTTAAGGGTTTGCATGATCGTGTTATTTTTACTTAGAATAAAGTGAAATTACGAATAAGAAAAGTAAGGGTTTCACACGTGATGAAGGATTCAGGCAGTGGCACTTTCTTCACTACCAGTTTCTTCCATCGGTTCCACTCCAGCTCCTATCAAAATTAAAGAAAAGGAAAAAAAAGTAGTTACTTACGGTGTAACTTAATTGAGCAATACATTATTTTAACCTATGCTACATTTCCATCCTTGCTCAAAAGTCAGTTGACATCAGCCATAAACATTTAAAATTAAAATTCATGTGCAACACTTGCACATCAAAAGGCAATCAACGAACTCTTCTATGTAGCTTGTTCTGGTAAGCTTCTCTTTGTCATAAAATATCATATTTATGTCTAGAAATCCTGAAGTTTTTGACACCGCCTCCAGGCGTCTAGTTTGTGTTGCTTTCTGTACCCTGTGAGCCACTGTGAGTAAGCCCTCTCGTTGCGTTAACTCCCTAACTCATACTCGTAATGCTTTTCCGTTTGTCAAACACGAGAGAAAACTCGTCAAGTGTAATAATCGTACCGCAGTAGTTTACAAATGGAAGATGAAAATAAATAGAATATATTAGAAATATTCGAAATAGATAAAAATTACCTTGACTGAATTCTTTCAGGTCAACGTAATCTAGGTCTGCACAGTCAACCACTGTTTGTCCAGATTCTCTTGTTTTGAATACCCAAGGCAGAGTGCGGGTGGCACCGTCGAGATTGTCGCACATGACTCTAGCCATAGTAACTTTTCTTATTTCATCCAGCTGTTTGATCGTAAAGGCGGTCAAGTGGTCATCTCTCTCGTACCAAAAGCGATCACCTTCGCGGAACTTTTGCATCTGCTTTAGTATAAGATGGGTATTTACGGGTCCAAGCTGGCTTCCTGGTAAGGGGGTCTCTGCTATGCAGCCGGGAAATACATCAATATCTTTGACATCTTTGTATACTAACTTAAATCTTGCAATCTGCTCTGAAGAGAAACTATCCGAAATGTCATCAAAAGAATTAACAGCTCCCAATCCAACCACTTCTCGATAATGGGCGTAACCTGGTAGGCCATGGTCCCGAGCACGCTGAATGTTGATGGCCATGAGATCGCCAAAGATATTACCTTCAATGACGAGTCGCTCGCGCACAGCGTTCACAAAGATACTATAAAAGGAATGAGATTCTATTAGAGAAATCATTTTTCTAATACGTAAGCGTCTACATTAAGGAAGGAGAAGTTGTCTACAAACAATGACTCAGTCAAGAAAGTTACATGGCCATCTGGGGACTAAAAATAATTTTGTCCGATACTCAGTTCAGTGCTTGTTGAAGCTGATTTAACAAGAAAATGTAAACTTAAGAACGTTACTCGATGCTGTCAACATCATTATCAAGAGTGTGAACTGTCAAGTTTCAAAGTTGTTAAAAGAGGTGTAGTTTGAATAAATTAGATTGCATTCGTGCGTGATTCATTATTATGGGTGGATTCATTCGCAGCATACGGGTATATACATCGCATTTGCCCGTTTGAATTTTTTATAGTTTTTGAGCTTAAATAAATAAAAAATTCCTGTGGGCAAATGCGACGGGTTTACGCGTATGCTGTAAATAAATTCACCCTATGTAAATGTATTTAATAGAAAAGCTTAGCGTGAATCGAATCCGATTGCATGTTCAGTGATGGTTTGAGTTCGTGCCATAAATAGCATCTCGTAGACAAGGCATTTGAATCATTATTTCTCCATTTTTTGAGGACCGAAAAATTGTCCTTCAGGGTTGGCTTCTCGACCCCATGTTCTTTCACAAGATGTGCCTCCCGATCAAAGAGTTTGAACTTGTGTGATGCGTGGATGTAAGTGTCGATTAGTGAAACCGACTTAATCCATATCACATAGACCACATTAGAATAATTTATGTGTGAAAAGAAGCCCTATCCGGTATAGTTTTCGTGCCTACGCAAGAGCTATAGGTGTGGTGTCAACACAGCGTTAGGTTACACTATACCGGCAATAAAGGGAGTCGTGTAGCGTTCTCATGAAAGGTTAACCACATGAGGCTATTAAGACTGTACGACATAAAAGGGTATGATGGAGTATAAAAGAGCACAACGTTAAGCGGAAAGAATACTACAAAGGATGGGAGTTTGACCTTCAGTGGGGCTGACTGTGAAGACAAAGCTATAACTGCAGTCTTGGTTAAATGGATCCGATATGGTGGGATCAGGAAATGGAGAGGGCAGTAACCACCTTCAGCTCTGTAGACTTTCCTGGCGTGCTGCGTCAGTTAAAATAGTATACTCCTGGAGTTAGAGTCCTAGGGACCTAAATCAAGCCCAGTCTAAATATCATTAAGGGTAAAAGAGCGTTCTACTTACCGATCGGGAGTCTGGGCTTCGATAGATGTTAGCCCGATAAGTATTCTTGTAAAGACGCTTTGTTCATTTTTATTAAAAAACCTTTCTGGTCTAAAGAAGTCAACTGGCTCAGCAAAACGAATGTCTCTAGGCAGGGACCGATCAGATCCTCTAAATCGACTAAAGGTGCCGTCGCCTGCTGTCAAATCAAAAACGGCGCGAATTAAACTGTGACCCATTCTCAGAGCGGATGTAGAGAAAACGTTGGTGCATTGCATATTCACTTCGGGGTCACTGATATCCAGTGAAGAATTTTCCTTTAGGTTCTAAAAGAACATTAAATTCTTTTCTCTGAAAAAGAAATATAAAAACATTTTTAAAATGCGCTCTCTTGTATTAATGCGGGGCAAGGATGACGCAAATAATGTGTGTGCTCTCGCCGATCAGTTATCAGATAAGTGGCCGTTTTTTTTCCAAGTATGGAGGCCCCCTTAGTTTAGACTTAGCTTAAAATGAGTTAGAGCTCAACATACGTGCGCGTTGGGCCAAGCGTTAGAGCAGAAGGAAATTACAAATATGCTGTGCCAATTTTTTTTCGCTTAAGCTGACATTTTAAGCGAGAAAAACCCTTGTTTGGAAAGCATCTTTATTGCAAAACAAGAACTGATTACACGTACATTAAGCTTCGTGTACAAGACTTTGCGACAGGTAAGAATTTCTCTTTTAATCAGTAACCTAAACAAAGAGTTTTTCTTTTTTCTCGGGAAAGTTATATTGTAAAAGCAATAGAAAACTTTTTTCCTGTGTTTGCATAGCCTGATATAAACACTCGAGGGTTTGTTTGACAGTTATGCAAACCCGAGACGACGTCGAGGGTTTGCATAACTCTCTCGAATTCTCCCAACCTCTCGAGTGTTTATATCAGGCTATGCAAACACAGGAAAAAAGCTTTCTATTGCTGAAATATTTCTTGTTTAGAAAAATACTGTTACTTTGCCGTTTACAAGCAATTTATTTGTAAACGTTAAGTTTCACAGTGCATTAACCGGTGAATGTACCGAATTTACGCGAATTATGAGAGCGGAGCTTAATACCATAGTAATACCGCCTAGTACCGTATTTACATGAATAAGCGCCGCGGCGCTAACTACCTTCAACCCCCCCCCCACCTCCAAAAGCGGCGCTTATTTGAGGGCGGCGCTTATTCGAGTAATTACTGTAATTGGCAACTTAAGAGTTTATTACATTTAGGGCAAATTATTATTACATTTAGGACTTTTTTTTACATTTAGGACAAAATGTTATTACATTTAGGACTTTATTACATTTAGGGCCGTTTATTACATTTAGGCCTTCTACAAATGGACTGTTAAATCCAGGGAGCGTGGGGAAGATGTTGACAGATCCGGGGAAGTCTAAGAAGTCTGACTGCCCAACTTTAGAGTTTGTTGGCGAGGACACGTTGATAGTCTTTTCTTCCACTTGGAGTGATGGGTTAGGATAAACGAAATAAACCCTTCCACGGTTTTTTTCAACTTTTGACATGGACAAGTTAGGGAAAATCCGTCGACACCACTGGAAAAAGTGCCTCAAAATTAGTAAAATTTCCAAGTTTGAGAGTGATTTGTTAGAAAAAAAAAAAAAAACGAAAATAATTATAGCTCCTCAAAGTGGCGAAATTTTGCGGACGTTTGTATGTTGGAGGGTACAAACTTGCCTCTGACCATACAACTTGTGGTGTTGACGGATTTTCCCAAACTGGCTCATGTCAAAGGGTGTATTTAGTAAAGGGCGACGTCAGGGTAAACAGATCCGTTTCCTTAAATTCGCCGCTATTAACTACATCAGACTTCGTGGCATTTCATTCAAATACTTTATTGATAAAGCAGGAGATTAAACTCCAGGTTTTGAATAGAAGAAATGCTTGGTTTCTTGCCTGGTGCCGTCTCTCTTAAAGGTTTGCATGATCATCTTATCTTCACTTAGAATAAAGTGAAATTACGAATAAGAAAAGTAAGGGTTTCACACGTGATGAAGGATTCAGGCAGCGGCACTTTCTTCACCACCAGTTTCTTCCATCGGTTCCACCCCAGCTCCTATCAAAATTAAAGAAAAGGAAAAAAATAGTAGTTACTCACGGTGTAACTTAATTGAGCAATACATTATTTTAACCGAGGTTGATTATTTGAACGTATCATAGACCATTTTACAGTTAACGGCGAAAACGAAGTTGGAGTTGACCAATACAACCCTCCCTGGTTTACTATGTAAATCCTGATGTTTTTATGATAACTAGGACTTTTTTTTTTTGCACAGTTTCCATGAGAAAAGGAAAGAGGTTTGTGTTAAAACAAGGTCAACCCCAGCCTCACGTTCACTCAAAGGCTAGGACACCAAGCCCACAAGTGTAAAATGGTTTATTTTCAATGCCACATTTCCATCCTTGGTCAAAAACAGTTGACACCAGCCATAAACATTTTAAATCAAAACTGATGTGCAACCCTTGCACATCAAAACGCAATCAACTTCTATGAGCTGTAGTTTGTTCTGTCAAGCTTCTCGTTGTCATAAAATATCATATATATGTCTAGAAATCCTGAAGTTTTTGACAGAACACTGAACGCCTCCAGGCGTCTAGTTTGTGTTGCTTTCTGTACCCTGTGAGCGACTGTGAGTAAGCTCTCTCGTTGCGTTAATATAACTGCCTAACTCATACTCGTAATGCCGCGTCTCCTGTTTGTCAAACACGAGAGAAAACTCGTCAAGTGTAATAATATTAGTCTACAGATGGAAGATGAAAATAAATAGGATATATTAGAAATATTTGAAATAGATAAAAGTTACCTTGACTGAATTCTTTCAGGTCAACGTAATCTAGGTCTGCACAGTCAACCACACTTCGGCGGGATTTTATTGTTTTGAATACCCAAGGCTGAATGCGGGTGGCACCGTCAAGGTTGTCGCACATGACTCTAGCCATAGTAACTTTTCTTATTTCATCCAGCTGTTTGAGCGTAAAGGCGGTCAAGTGGTCATCTCTCTCGTACCAAAAGCGATCACCAGAGCGGAACTTTCCCATCTGCTTTAGTATAAGATGGGTATTTACGGGTCCAAGCTGGCTTCCTGGTAAGGGGGTCTCTGCTATGCAGCCGGGAAATACATCAATATCTTTGACATCTTTGTATACTAACTTAAATCTTGCAATCTGCTCTGAAGAGAAACTATCCGAAATGTCATCAAAAGAATTAACAGCTCCCAATCCAAGCACTTCTCGATAATGGGCGTAACCTGGTAGGCCATGGTCCCGAGCACGCTGAATGTTGATGGCCATGAGATCGCCAAAGATATTGCCTTCAATGACGAGTCTCTCGCGTACAGCGTTCACAAAGATACTATAAAAGGAATGAGATTCTATTAGAGAAATCATCTTTCTAATACTAAGCGTCTACATTAAGGAAGGAGCAGTTGTTCACAAACAATGACTCTATCAAAAAAGTTACAAGGCCATCTGGGGACTAAAAATAATTTTGTACTTAAGTCCAATAGTCAGTTCAGTGCTTGCAGCTGATTTAACAAGAAAATTTGAACTTAAGAACGCGTTACTCGACTTTCCGATGCTTGGAACATCATTATCAAGAGTGTAAAGTTTCAAAGTTGTTAAAAGAGGTGTAGTTTGAATAAATAAGATTGCATTCGTGCGTGCTTCATTATTATGGGTGGATTCATTTGCAGCATACGGGTATATACATCGCATTTGCCCGTTTGAATTTTTTTTTGTTTTTGAGCTTAAAAAAAAAATTCCAGTGGGCAAATGGGACGGGTATACCGTCGTATGCTGCAAATAATCCACCCTATGTAAATGTATTTGATAGAAAAGCTTAGCGCGAATCGAATCCGATTCAATGTTCAGTGATGGTTTGAGTTTTTGTATAAATAGTATCTCGTAGACAAGGCTTTTGAATTCATTTCTGCATTTTTTGAGGACCGAAAAATTGTCCGTGAGGGTTGGCTTCTCGGCCCCATGTTCTTTCACGCATGATGTGCCTTCCGATCAACGAGCTGAGCTTGTGTGTTCGCTGATGCGTGGATGTAGGTGTCGATTAGTGAAACCGAGATAATCCATGTCACATGATAGACCACATTAGAATAATTTATGTGTGAACAGAAGCCCTATCCAGTATGGTTTTCGTGCCGACGCAAGAACTATAGATATAGTGTGAACACAGCGGTAGGCTATGTTCACACTATGAGGGAGTCATGTAGCGTTGTCATGAAAATTTAACCATATGAGGCTATTAAGATTGTACGACACAAAAGGGTATGATGGAGTATAAAAGAACACAACGTATGGGGGTTTGAACTTCATGCGAGCTGACTGTGAAGACCTTTGGCGAGAGAGGAAGCTATAACTGCATTCTTGGTTACATGGATCCGATATGCTTGGGTCAGGAAATGGACAGGGCAGTGCTGGTGTGTTGCTAGCGTGCTGCGTCAGTAAAAATACTACACTGCTGGAGTTAGAGTCCTAGGGACCTAAATCAGGCCCAGTCTAAATATCATTAAGGGTTAAAGAGCGCTATACTTACCGATCAGGAGTCTGAGCCACGAAAAATATCAGCCCGAACAAAATTCTTGTAAAGACGCTTTGTTCATTTTTGTTAAAAAACCTTTCTGGTCTAAAGAAGTCAACTGGCTCAGCAAAACGAATGTCTCTAGGCAGGGACCGATCAGATCCTCTAAATCGACTAAAGGTGCCGTCGGCTGATCTCAAATCAAAAACGGCGCGAATTAAACTGTGACCCATTCTCAGAGCGGATGTAGAGAAAACGTTGGTGCATTGCACATTCACTTCGGGGTCATATCCAGTGAAGAATTTTCCTTTAGGTTTTAAAAGAACACCAAATTGTTTTCTCTGAAAAAGAAATATAAAAACATTTTTAAAATGCGCTCTCTTGTATTAAATGCCGGGGCAAGGATGACGTAAATAATGTGTGTGCTTTCGCCGATCAGTTATCAGTTAAGTGGCCGTTTTTTTTCCAAGTATGGAGGCCCCCTTAGTTTAGACTTAGCTTAAAAAGAGTTAGAGCTCAACATACGTGCACGCTGGGCCAAGCGTTAGAACAGAAAGAAAGAAATAAAGGAATAAATGATTGCAAAGGTAGGAATCATGCAAAATTGTCACTTTGACAACATGACGCATTTATCAGTTCCTAAGTTGGAGCATTTTTAGCGAATCAGTAAAATACTAGACAAAGTGCAAATGTATTTCATTTTAAAGCGAAGTTAAAATTTCGGAACGAATTCCTCCGTGAGAGTTAAACTATTTAATTTTTTTTAAAATGATTTTAAAATTTACTGTTTTTGTTATTGTAACAAAAACTTATTCTCTGCACTGGTCAACATTTCTTTTTCTTGGCATTGAGCTGACAGTCACACAATGACTCTTTTTCAGTACGAACCCTTTTTCGAAGAACGGTTAAGGTAAAATTAAACTTAAAAACATCTCAAGAATATGACTAAGGCTGACATTCATAGCCAAAACGTTATTTTAAACAACATAGAGACTGAATTAAGAAAAATAAAAAATTAAACTTCAAAACTTCAAAATTTGAAATTTGTTTACCAGTTCTTTAGCCTCATCAAACTGTGGGTCTCCCAGGAAATTAATTGCGCATTACCCATCACGTATGCTTTTAGGGAAGTCAAATCTTAAACCACATTACGTTCTATCAGTTAAATTAATTAAATGTCTAACAATATTAGTGAAATGATTATCAACAGAAGAACAAGTTAGTTCAAGAGGCCGTAAGAGGATTCATCATCGGTGCGGATATAACGTACTTTGATAAAGTTCTTACCAATTCTTTACTGGGGAATAATACTGGAAGCCACTCATTATAGGTGATATGTTGAAGCTCTGCTATTACAATCTTACGCGCCTCTTGAAACAGTGTCTCGTCATCCGCGTAGGGACGGAGCAATTTAAGGTTTGTTGCAATACGGTTGTGCTCGCGAACCCACAAAGTGTGCATCGCCATAAGAGCTGCAATAAAATTACTCCACGGTTATTCCTTTATGCTGATTAAGAGACGAGTTTTGAATGAAAATTTAGAATTTGTTAGCTAATTACTATAATACTGTCCAGTTTCGTACCAGTTTGCATCTATCTATCATCTATCTACGTAGCGCGCCCACTTGCAATCATCCTCTAACAAATTTGTCAATAAGGTAATTAGACTTGTCAAATTAGTTTGTTTTTACGTTTGAATGCACCGGCTTTAATAGCATTCCTGTCCACATAGGCTTGCTTCCTTCGCCAATTTGTTTTTGTCCGCTTTTCTTAGGAGCCTGTTCGCAGGCTATATTCTAAGTGAGCGCCGTGAAATGCTACACGTACATGTCAGTCAAACCTTACTTGTTACAGTACAAATTGTACCTGAGGTATCGGGTTTCATCGATCAAAAATGGGTACTTTGATTTAAAGGTTATTTTAACTGTAGTTTAGCTATATCCCTTTTCCATTCTATCTTATCTCTTTCTTTAGTTTTCTTTTGTTTCATTCATTCATTCTTTCTCCCTTTATCTTTAATAAGTTAAGTGATTGTAAATTAATGAAATGAATAGAAAGATGACAAAACACACAAAACGAATAATGCGTCTTGGGCGGCACTTTCACTTATACTATTTTAAATAATACGACTCTGTTTTCTTTTGACTTGAATTTTGATTGGTGATTTGAAAGATTTTTAAAAAGAGAATGTCTTTTCTACCTTGATTTTCATTGACTCGAGCATCGCCAGCAATAAAGCAAGGTTTTTCTTCTGGATTGGGAGATCTACAGAAAGCTTCTTCACTAGCATCAGGAAGTCTTGGTAGGCCTCCAATGTTTCTCAGTGGCACCGTATCTAGAAGTCCATGGCCTTTGGGACTTCGAAGCTGTTTAGCTAATTCATCGCTTGATCCGTACACTTGTGACCCGTCAACATAAGCGGTGATAATATTTATCTGAAATAATAAAGACGTTATTGGTATAAGAGATAATATTTATTTCAAATGAAAAATAAAATTGACAATTATTAGACTAGGTTGAGTACTGAACATATTAATAAATTTAAATAAACTCATGGACTGGAAGCAATCTGCCATTTTAACGGAAGAGCGATTGCAAGGAGGAGAAAAGCGAGGTGTCATTTAACCTTAAGCAGAAGATTGTTTGTAGCCAAACACAGTTGGACGACATTTCGCATGAAAAGACCATTATTTGTTGGAGTTATTTGCAGGTCACATGGTGGGCTCTAGGCCAATGAAAAGGAAGAAAAATTTGCATCGAATGATAATAGTGTATGCCAACGAGTAAATAATGCTTTTCCATGGACTCTGAGTGTCATTCAAACCCTGGAGTCTTTTGTTAGTGTCATGTGACACTGCAGATGATTACCACGTTTTGGCTGGCCTTATTTGCAAGATTAAAGTGGGAGCTACTGGTTTCGATGCGTCTCTTTCAACACCTTGAAGATGTTCGCGGAAACGGCAGCCTAGTCTGGCCTGTTTCGATTATGCATAACTTTTACTGACAACGTTTAGTCCTACTCTCACTCAAAACCTAGTATGTGTCCTATTCTTAAGGGTTCTCGCGTCTGGAAAACTTTCCTACTCTGGGAAATCCACAGACAGCCCAAACTCAGTATGAGAGTTTAATCATTAACATGCTTCATGTGTGCTGATGCGAATTTAGCAATTTTTTATTTCTTCCATCCCTGTGTTTCTCCTCCTAAAATCGGATCAGATCGGGAAAAAAATCACACAGGAAGCAAACAATAACTAACTTAATAAAGTTAAGCATTTTTTTGTTGGAAACTCCAGCGAGTATTGATCTTCTTGAATCTCTTACCTTATTTCCATTTAAGCACTTTAAGTTCACGACCGTTTTGAAGATTACGCAATAGGATACCAAACGTATTAATGATTTAACTCTCATACTGAGCTTGGGCTGCCTGTGGGAAACCATATGAAATAGACGCTACTCTGTGTATCACTGGACATTTATGAAAAAGTTAAATACTCCACTAACCTGGTTACCATCTGGGTCTCTCACAGACCTGGGAAGAGGAATGCATTGTACAGAGTCGTTAAATAACAGTTCTAAACCATTCGGGATTTTTATGTTAACACATTCAGGAATGGGTTGGCATGGTGCATTGTTTATCCCACAATCTAAGCCTTCAGGCAGCTCTGTTAAGGTGACGTCGTGATCTAGGAATTGTCCCCAGGTCATTGTCAGGTGGGTAAAATTCACAATAGTGCCATTGATAGTCGCAGTATCGTTGTTCTCCAAAGCTTCAACGCTAATTTTTCTGGGATCTGTAAGTGGCTTAAAATCAACTCCCAAACTTCGTGGTGCTTGAACACCGACAGGTCCTTCATAGTCGGGTGGCAGTAAACGCTCCAGAGGTTGTTCCGCGGATCCCAGAGTTATGTTGCACAGATTGTTGCATGTGCCGTCAAATGTGCGGTACTTGCGTTGTAGGCATGCTAAAGCCGTTTTAAGGGGTGTTTCGCAGTTTGCTCTATTCTTCAGTATCTTCAAAACCAGTTTGGCTGCTGCTTCAGAAGACGATGCTTGGCGTACTTCATAAATGCCAACAATAACAGCAATGCATAGGAGAATGCTGAAATGGAAACAAAGAGACCGGAAATCTAAAATTAACCTAAGATACCTAAATCCCGCAGAACACCTGCATTCTCCCAAGTTAGCCTAAACAGGTTCTTTGGTAAATGGTAATTTGTACAAAGTTAGGCTATTTAAGTTCTTAAATAGGTTCTTATTTTCTGAAGAAAAATATATTGTAGTAGTATTCAGTTCATTCCTCGGGTAAAACCTGTATACAATTACAATTGCTATTGGAACCGCGAATAAGGCACTAATGTGTCCAAAGAGGATCCTTAATGTCGACTTACACTCTTATTATTTTCCCACGTGTACAGAATTTTTTTCATAGACTTTAGAAAATAAGAACCTGTTTCACATTTTAGGCTAAACAGGTCCTTGTATAGAGAGGGCCCAATTGGAAAATTTTAGCCTAACAGGTTCTTAACAACCAGTTTCTTAGTCGCTGGGTTTTGTTGTATTTAGATATGGTTTATAGCATTTTTAGGGATTCTTGTTTGTTTGATGGATCAGGACTACCACACTTTTTTACTTGAAGCTTTTAGCTTTCAGGGTAAAAACGCTCACTTTTTACAAGTTTAAATTCCGAGTTTGTATTAAAGCCACTTCATTTTTTCAAAACACCTGGTTTGGATGGCTCTGAATAAGCCCTTTACGGATAGTCATTCACGTGGTACAAAACAGCCATGCTGGAGAGCAAGGGACGCACTGGGGTGAGACAAACAAAGCAAGTTACCATTTTACATGGCCGGGGCGCCTTCCATTCAACCAAAACTTTCGAAAATTTGGAAACAGCGGCAATGGTACAGAAATTTCCGGAAAAGTTTCCAGAAATTCTGGAAACTGTTGAATTTCCGAAATGCGAACCATTTAACCGAAAATTCTGGAAATTCTGGGAGCAAAGTTGAATGGAAAGGAAACTCCCGGGAAAAGGCATTTTCGAAAATTTGGGTATACCTCGCGAGGTTTTCCTCTGGTTTGGAAATTTTGGAAAGTGCTGTTCCATTCGCTACTGGAAGTTGCCAAAAATTACAACCGGACGTTTTGGTTGAATGGAAAGGGCCCATGATGTACATGTACCCATAGCTGTTTTGTACCATGACTAACTGCAAAGGGCCTATTAACTCGCACCAATACAATTTAACTTTGTGAATAGTTGAACTTGGGTATGCTGATTACACTTTGGCAATAATTGAAAACGTAACTGTGACTGGGAGTCAAAAAGTAACGTAAAAGCAGTCAAGAATAAACTCAGCAAAAGGTTCCAGGAGAAAGACTTGTAGACAGTCATTGGTGCAATTTCAAAAATACTGATCTTTTTCAGTTCCATTCTCAAGTGTCAGTTTTAAATAACAAAACAAAATTACGTTAATTAAGGTTAAGGTCTCTGAACTGTTGATGTACCAATTTAGGTGGGCAATGAAATTTACCATTTTCACATAGACCATAANACCGAAAATTCTGGAAATTCTGGGAGCAAAGTTGAATGGAAAGGAAACTCCCGGGAAAAGGCATTTTCGAAAATTTGGGTATACCTCGCGAGGTTTTCCTCTGGTTTGGAAATTTTGGAAAGTGCTGTTCCATTCGCTACTGGAAGTTGCCAAAAATTACAACCGGACGTTTTGGTTGAATGGAAAGGGCCCATGATGTACATGTACCCATAGCTGTTTTGTACCATGACTAACTGCAAAGGGCCTATTAACTCGCACCAATGCAATTTAACTTTGTGAATAGTTGAACTTGGGTATGCTGATTACACTTTGGCAATAATTGAAAACGTAACTGTGACTGGGAGTCAAAAAGTAACGTAAAAGCAGTCAAGAATAAACTCAGCAAAAGGTTCCAGGAGAAAGACTTGTAGACAGTCATTGGTGCAATTTCAAAAATACTGATCTTTTTCAGTTCCATTCTCAAGTGTCAGTTTTAAATAACAAAACAAAATTACGTTAATTAAGGTTAAGGTCTCTGAACTGTTGATGTACCAATTTAGGTGGGCAATGAAATTTACCATTTTCACATAGACCATAACGCACCTTGTTTATCCCCAACATTTTGCATAACCATTGTCTTGGATTTCCTTGGGACGACTATTATACCCAGGAGAAATTGGAAACAAGAGTTATACAAAATTTTAGGGGGTAAACAAGGCGCATTATGGTCTTTGTGAAAGTAGTGAACTGATAAATTAGAATACAAGTCACACTCACGTAATAAGGAAACTGAAGGAACCGAGCTATGTGTCCGCATTATTAACAATTGATCGCACTTGTCTATAATTGGTTCTATTTATCAAATAGAATTTGGCCCACTTATGCCGAGTCTCTGTTTAGTGAAAGATCACAGGCAACTTCAAAATGTTGAAAATAGGAAAAAGTGGTACAGAGCCTCAGGCTTTACCGCCTGTAAATTAAGTGACAGAAAAATGTTAGGTTTTCGAAAGCAGAGAGTGACTGTCGGCCCCTGAGTAGTTAACTGTAGTTTCTTATATTTCTTCCCTGTTTTCCTAGGTGAAAGTAAAAACGGTAGCATAATACCTTGTTGCCTTCATTTTCTCTTTAATTGCTTCTGCCTTTCCGACTGTTGAGACAAGAAAATGGATATTTTGATGAATCAGTATTGCCTTGTAAAATAATGCTAAACTTATTTGCACTAAGCGGCATGCGCTGAATCAAATAATCTGGATCACTGAAATAATCTAAATAGAACCTATCAGGTCAAACAACATGGCAGGAATCAACCATTTGGTTACAATCATGGGCAAGGATTTAACCTCGCAGCGACCAAAATTAAAGTAAATCTAGCTCAATTGGTCATAGTGAACTGACCCTGAATCGCAGGACCACTGGAAAGCTAGTTTGACTCTCCGACTATTCAGCAACGATTTGTTGAGGGCAAACAGACTTAAAATATCTGTTAAATGCTTGAAGACAACCGAGGTCATGGGTAAATTGAAGGCGTGAACACAACTATACAAGATAAAACCTAACAAAGCTTAAAAAAGATTCTTTTTCAGACAACCTACTCGTACGAGCGAAAAAGAGAATATCCTAATTCAGTTCAGCTTTCATCATTGACTTAAGAAACTAAACACCTTAAAGTATTCTTGAAAAGAGACAACAACATCGAATACAACAATCTTTCTTCGTAAACGTTGACTCATTGAATAAAACATTTGCACAATGCCTTCGTAAAAAGAGTAACGATTGTCTAGACTTAGATCAAGGACTATGCTTAAGAGCAGTATTTAACTAAAAGCTGTTCAACTTATTTACCAACAATGATGAATATAATGTAAGAGAAAACTTTCTGAATAAGTACCTTATCGAAGCTTTAGTAGAGAAACAAAGATACTGCAGTCTAAGAATCCTTTGACTTGAGGCCTCGGTATCTTTTCTAGTGAGCTTGCTGCTCGCAGTGAACTTATCTGAGCAACTTTCTTCCTTTTATATCATTTTTATCTGACTTCCTCTTGTTAAGGGGGAGGGGCGAGGTCTCTCGGTGTTGAATCACCTGAAAAGCAATATTACAAAGGGTCTTCTTACCGCTTAAGCTTACATCTTTACTTACGTGAACTGAGTGCTATTTTCAGGTATACCTCCGGAAACAGTAGAGGACTGTTAAAAGCAATATTTTGTTTATTCATTTGTTTTGTGACGAAAGAGGGATATTAATGATCCTTAATCTTTTTTGTCTTTTCAAACAAACTCATTAGCCAATTGATATCTGCTGACACGCTCTTTTTTGACGGCGATTACTGACGTATGTATTTTATTAACGAGACGATTTAACTTCTGTTTGCCGTCTCACTTTTGCTAATTCGTTTGTCGACTTCGTCTTTATAACACCGCGTGCAAAAGGCTCTTTGTTTGGGATATTAGTACGAGGATTTGATATAAAGAATACGGAGTTCAATCATTGGAGGCGACACAATTGAGGAAATAATGTTTAACGTATTAATTATCTTAACGAGTTTGACGTTTTAAGACACAATTCTATTGTCCCTTTAAACTTTGGCGCAACTGACGTTGACACTCCGGCAGAGGGGTAAGACGAACGTTAATATCTGAGTCGTTGTTGACTCATTCAGTACCTCAAAAAATTAAGTTAAGAATTTAACGGGATACATTTATTTATTCACCTTAGTAATATGTCATGTCAGTAACTGTGCTCACATTGTGGGTGGTTAATCTTAAAATGTTCTGCAGTCGGTAAGTCAATGGAGCGGGAAACCAGTATTTAATTGCACGCATTCTAGACATCCTATTAATATGAACGGGTTACGACAATTATAGCAGGGGCAGTCGAACGACCGAATGATTCCAAATGCGTCAGAGGTGTCACAAATAGAGATTACTTCATGGTTGGTGAGTGCGTACGATTTTTATTCACAACAAGTGAATAAAAATCGTACAAGCGAACCAACCATGAAGTTGTTTGTTTATTTTATAAGTACTGAGATTTCTTTCAAACAATAATGACAATTAACAGCGATAAGACAATGAAATGAGTTTTATTTCAGTCATACGCTCTTTAAAAATTCAACATCTTTTCAAAATTTCTAGACAATGAAATGAGTTTTATTCACTCGAAAGCGTAAAAACTTCAACATTTTCTTTTCAAAATTTCAGTAAAGGGAAAAGAGGAAATTTTAAAGCTAGTGATACATAACAACATATTCATATCATAGCAATGTTTTTACTCATCGTCACTGTCCTCCACTGTCACTACTATCGAAGCGTTTGGCCTGTTTCCTCAGTTTCCTTTCTTCTTTAACTCTTTCTGTTTGGACAGGAGGACTTTTCTTGTTTTCTCAAATACGAGGTCATTCATGATACTGGCAAAGTAGCTGTTCTTTTTTAGATGTTCAAAACTTGCCAGTAGACTTCGGAGCGAAGAAGGCTCATAGTCTTTCCCATCTTTGGTTCTGACCGAAATGATAAACTCGCAGATGTATTTGTTTAACTCCAATGCTGGAATTTCTTCAACTTTTCTAAGTTCATTCCTGGTTCCTAAAAAGGTTTGCAAAAGTTTTACATCTCGTTGTGTTTTTTGTAATAAGGCTTTGTTTTCTTGTTCTGCAATAAAATTGTCAACTGAACCGACGTCCACAAACCTTTCCGACATCTTGAAAATAAAAAGGCGGCTTGCCAGTTTTCGCGCCAAGGATGACGTGGCTTGTCGTACGATCACTTTTCACTAGTGAAAAACATCATTCGTCCAATCAGACGCCGCGAACGATGCTTTTTCACTAGTGAAATTTCATCGTTTGTGCATAGTTGGTTCGTGTCGCCGATTGAACAGAACGATTTTTTCATCACTGTCATCTATGTGGATAAATCTCAGTACTTATAAAATAAATGGTTTTTCCATGCTTTAGAAAAAAAGAAAAAAAAAAAGAAAACAAAACCTAGGTAACAAAATTCTGGGTAAGCTAGTAGAAAATTCAGAATATCCTAGACATACATTGTATGGAACGCGGTTATCCGAACTTTTTACCCCCGAGCCTTACAAATATCGTGGAAAAAAAATTATTTTGCTCCTTCGGAAGGTGATTGTACTAAAAACAAAGACAAAAAATTCGTGTCTCTGAGTTAGATATAGCTCCAGGAAGAACAATTGCTTACAGACAATCAGCAATAAAGAAATAGAGGGATCAATAAGCAAGATATTGTGATCTTGTGATGTATACAGCTATCACGAAATGTATACATTCAAAGAACCCAACAAACAGGCCTTATTGATAGGACAGTAATATGAGTTTATATGAGCCTGGTTCACTGTTGACATAGATATAGACAGCGACTTGTATATTCACTAAGGTGACCCAGGATCGGGGAAGTGGGGGTAACTGAACTGGGCGGTGAAGCTTATAGGTCTCATGTAAACACTTACAGATGTACTTATGTCGAAGAGGTTACCGGGTTAGCGAGTTTGTGGGGTTTTGAAGCCATTTCGAATTCGTGTAAAAACCTTCCAAACCCCCCAAAATGGTGATACACTCTTTAAAACCTTTTTTGGAAGTTCTTCTCTAAGTTTTTAGATCCGGATTAAACTTCTTTGATTTCTTAGCTTCTTTAATTTGCTTTGTAGTTTCCTTATTTGCGTGCCATTTCAATTTTACCTGTTCTAGTGACTTTGCTACATGTATTGCTGAAATATTGGCCTCATTGTACAATGTATACGTACGGTGGTGAAACTTAACCATATAATAATCCCTCTTTGTCAAAATATAACTTTATGTTATTCACTATTGCCAACTAAAAGCTGTAAAAAATGGTTTGTGGGCGATAATGGGTATAAATGACTCATGACCGACAAGTTATCGACAAGCAAGCAAATCATTTATTAAAAAACAGTGTTGTAACGTGATGCGGCAGTTATTTGTGACCTTAATTGTAGTTAAATTTTACAGTTGAGTATCGCCTCTGTTTACTGTAGAATCGAATACGATCTTGACCTATCAAACCGTAATGCGGTCGTGTTACAAATCTCGTGAAATATTTTCCAATGCTTGCTGGGAACGAACATCTTGGAAAGCGGAGCTCTCTGAGCGAGGCAGCTGTTACTCGTGGACAATCATTACCTTCAGCTGTTTTTCCGGAGCATTGGATAATATTTACCAGGTTTGTAACACGATCGCACAGCTGATCCAATGACGGTTTGTTCGATTCTACAGTATAGGGGAAGACAAAGGCGATGCACGGTATCAACTGTAAAATTTAACTACAATCAACAATCAAGGTAACAATTTAAATAACTCCTCTGCGATCAGTGCCCGATGGTGCGATTTTTGTCACTGAGTCTTAGAAATTTGTTTGCTAATGAACAGGAGCAGACTAAAAACCTGAACCTTTCCCGTTTAGAAAGAGAAAATGACGCCTGATGTAAGTACTACTGATAGAGATTTAAATAAACTCCTTTTGGTTTGTGGTTTTTCCTGTTTAGATTGTTGTTGTGGTTTTATTTGGCGTGTTCAAAATCCTTCTTTGTGTTCGCTGCCTACCGGAAGTTAGGGTGGGTTTATTTCTGTTGCGTAGGTTTGTTTCTATTTCTAAAACCAAGACCTCCAAGACCTCGAAACCTTTAAAGGCGATGTTATACTGGACGATTCGCAACGACTATTTTTAGCGTAACACAGCGTTTCAGTGTTGGATGTCGCAACAATGTTGTTGCAACGCTGTGTTGGGTTAAAAATCATCGTTGCGAATCGTCCCTTGAAACATCACCTTAAGACCTCGAAGAAACTGAACGGTTTAATGCCACGTACTGAAAATTCACCAGTAGCAACTACAAGTTTTAGCATCACACCGGGGTGATGATTGCTTGTTTGCATGTTTTTACATTTTATTATCCAGCAAAGTCCATTTCTCGTTCAAAATGCCAGAAACTAAAATTCTATTCTATACGTTACGTAACACGATCTTCAACTGAAACGAAACACGCAAACCAACTGATAACACAAAGGAGAACGAAATATGGAAATATATGGCACAATTACATGGAAATGACAATACTGGATTTTCATCTTTCTTTGTGAAATATTCCAGAAGAATCAGGTCGTTTCGCGGAATAATCTTTCCTAGGGCCTGGGGTAAAAAAGGACTTTAATCTACTGTTAACCGGCAGTTTGGGGATGGGGGCTACAATGTTATTAATTACCCATGAAGGAAGGAAAACTTTGAGGAAAATGTAGCAAATGACATGAAGTGAATCTATCGTTGTCTTAAAAATGTATCTGTCATATATTTCTATTTTTCGTTTCGCTTGCGGTGTCTTGCTTCGTCCCCTTGCAAACGAGTTTTACTCAGTCATTGTGATGCAACGTGTTTTTTAAAGATTCCGAACAAAATTGGACGAAATCTTTGGAGGATAAAGAGATACTATCTTTCATACAAAGTGGGTTACCATATTTAGAACCATTTTTTTGCAACATTTTTTAAGGTCTTGGTTTTCGAGTTCGCTAGCTTTTTCAGCGGATTACGAGGCAAAGTCTTTGCAGGATATAAACAGTATTGGTCAGTTTTAAAAGCGATAACGAGCAAACCCGCCTCGTTACAGCGTCCCAAGCAGTGTAAATGACGTTCCTACGTTTTAGTGACGTGTTTTTAGGAGGCTCTAGTCACGTGAGTGATTCAAAACAACTTTTGTGTAATTTTGATTACCAATTCGTGGCATTGACCCAATGTAGGCCGGATCTCTGTTGTATTGGTCTTGTGTCTTACTGGACGAAA
>CALNXI010001476.1:3101-32961 GCA_942486025.1 Porites evermanni | reverse complement strand
CTTAAATCGATTTAAGAAATAGACTAAGTCTTAAATCGATTTAACATTATAGATTTAGAACGATTTATTTTAATTTAAAGTTATGTATTTTTATTACAAAATTATATAATGCTGTTTTTTTTCATTATGCCAGCCGCTGATAAATATTTTTACGTTGTTATATAAATTTAGGTAGTTACGTATTTTTATTTATTAAATTTATATAACACCCTATGGCCAGCTGCTGAGTTTCGAAATTTAGTAAAATACTCGTATTTGCAAATACAATAAAAGTACTTTGAAAATAGTATTAAAATACCACAGAAGAAGAAAAAAATATATACATCAAAAATGGGATGCAAAAATGCAAAAACAGTATAAAATTGTAAGAAAATAGCCTTAGAGTTGTCTGAAAACAGTACAAAAATCGGTCGAAAGAGCATAAAAACAGTACAAAAACAGGATGGAAATACCATTTAAATTCATGAAATAAAATGAATGCAAAACCGTCGAAAATTACTCTGAAGATTTACCTCGGCGAAATTTCTCCACACAGTCCTAGGCTAGGATTTCACGAGAATTATCTGTTAGCCGATTACTTTGCGTTGATTTCCCTAAGAATTATCAGGAAATTCGTATGGAATTTTTCAGAAATGCTCAAATCAATCTTTAGTACAGACCCCCTCCCCTCAATAAAAATGGAGGGGAGGGGGGGGGGGCTGTATACACAGGCTATCAATCTTCGGCTTCAACGGGGTATAGCGTTAGTGACGTTACCGGTAAATAATAATCTACATACATGTAACTTACATTGCTTATTATATTCACGGCTTTACTCAAATATCATCAGAAGCTTGCAGGCTACGCCTGTACATTAATTATTGGCTGATAAAGAACAACATTAGAATAACACCATCAAATTTACGCGAGAATGAAAAAAATGAGGCCGGTGACGCGAGATCACATACAAAACAGCGAGGTTGAGCAAGGAATTCTGTAAAAACTAAATGTTTACTACCCTTCATTTGTTTCTCATATGGCGTATATTTAAGCGTCTTAGTAATATGTTATGCATTTAGAGGGAACATTGTATATAATACTCACAAACATAGCAGTCGCTGAGGAGTCATACCCATTTTTGATTCGTGATAAAAGCAACATCTACGTGTTCAGACGATCCGCAGAGTTGAAGCGTACTTTTGTAAGATCGTAACAAACATTAAAATCAAGCGCATTTAAGCTCACAGCTACCGCCGGTTCAATAATTTGAAATGAGCAAAAGACAAAGGACGGTTTGTTTATCACATGCATTTGTCACATCACCGAGGCGCGAAGCCGTGATTTCAGTCGCGCGTGACATCATGTGCGGAATAATCTATGAGAGAAAGATAACCATATGTCGAGGTTTATTCAGATCTGAGCGTTGTTTCTTGGTGCAATATATACGAGGTGAGATCTTAGCTTGGATAGTTCGTTTATTATGTAATTTCAAGGGCTTATTTTAGACTAACCTCTGTTGACCGCGTGCATCCGGTTCTCGGCCCGCGGCTTTGGCAAATGAAAAAAATGGCCTGTCATTTGAATTGCATTGTCACTGTGGTGTATTCAAAACATTGAATTAGTTTATATATAATCACCGGATTATTAAAACTGTAGATTTGTTGGGGAACAAGTACTCCCTCAACATAGGGCGCTTTCGAGAAGTCAGAACTGCCGGCCGGACCAGTCATCTTGACAATGAAAAATGCTTTGTCTTCGATATTACGCCTTTCTCGCTCCTAGACCGAGCTATGAAATTAAAACACCAAAAGATAATCTAAACTAGGGGTACCTTCCGGCAAGTGCCAACGAGGCGAATTTCTTTATCTTTTGTGAAATGTGCCTATTAAGATCTTCGCGATATATATTTTTTTTCATAATTTTAGAGGTTTACAATGGATTCCGCTATAGAAAAGGATAGCACCAAACTTCAAAACAACAAATTTGGCACACTCTAGGCTGTCACTTTTATTAAACAATAACAACATAGCTTGAAGCTTTGTTGGTAAATATGGGTAAGTTAGCACTTGTGTTTCATGGAAAATTCCATTGTATCAAAACTATAAACGTTAGAAAGAAAAATGTAGTTCCAATGAGGCCTTTGACTGCTGAAATTAAAAATAATAATTAAATTCCGAGGAACAGCGTCATCAGGGATAAAAAAAATATTTCGCGTGGTAATATACATAAGAAAAAGTTGGTGTAAAATAAAATATGTGAAAAGCGCAAGAATGGGGCGGAATGTATCAGAGGTATAAAAATATAAACTTAAATAAAATACAAAGATCTAATGAGCGAGTGTCACAGATCAAAGATTCTCTTGAAAGGCATAATGATAGTCTTCAAAACAAAAGGTTCGCAAATTCGTTGCATTCCTCATGGGAGTTTTGGACTGTCTCAATGTAAATCAAAAAAACATGCCTGGTTGACAAAATCTAAAGACGTGAATAAATTCTAAAAAAGGTCCGCAAATACGTTGAGGACTGGTTCAATGTAAATCGATCTGCGAAGAACACGCTGGTTCTGATCAGCCTGGGTTCTGATTAAGTTTTGAGAATGTAACCCTATACCTTGATCAGCTACGCTTAAAATTCAATTCACAAAGCAAAAGACAACACGGAAAACCCTGGTTCTGAGTCGAGAAGCGAACGCGCTACCTCATTGTAAATCGAGCTGCAAAGAAAAAGCTGGTTCTGACAAAAATTTGAGCGTAAAACCCTATTCCTTGATCAGCTGCTGCTTTAAACACAATTTATCACGCAAACCAGAGCACTAATTGCCCTTTCAAACTAGAAATCGTATTAGAGCTTGCTCACCTGTTAGGTCCTCTTGAACAGACAACGAACAGCTGCCCACTGAATCACCCAATTTCGGACCACGAGTTATAATCGCATTTAAGCTCACAGCTACCGCCGGTTCAATAATTTGAAATGAGCAAAAGACAAAGGACGGTTTGTTTATCACATGCATTTGTCACATCACCGAGGCGCGAAGCCGTGATTTCAGTCGCGCGTGACATCTCAGAAATAATGTGCGGAATAATCTATGAGAGAAAGATAACCATATGTCGGGGTTTATTCAGATCTGAGCGTTGTTTCTTGGTGCAATATATACGAGGTGAGATCTTAGCTTGGATAGTTCGTTTATTATGTAACTTCAAGGGCTTATTTTAGACTAACCTCTGTTGACCGCGTGCATCCGGTTCTCGGCCCGCGGCTTTGGCTGTTTCTGAAAAATTTCTAGATGAAATTAAAATGCGATTTTAAGAAGTTTCTTTAAAAAAAACTTATGGAACTTATGTCTCGTAACTGCATTAATTGAATCACGGCTAAAATCTAGGCGGAGATTTCCGCAGAGAGCTTGCAGGTAATGAATCAATGAACATTGAGGAACGGATTGATCTTTTATTTGCACACTGTCACAGTTACGTGTCGTCAGTCAAAGCTAAAATCTATTCCTAATTTTCTTCACTTTTTTCAATTTCTTTTTGATTTGCTAGGAGATTTAATTTTAGCTCAGCTTCGAACTGAGAGAAGAATCCGGTCCACAATATGTGACAGCTTGTTTTGAGTCATTAGGAAGCTTAAGCACGAGGACTTTTCAAGACGACGCCGCCGTCAATTAACGGTTGAGACTGGGACTAGGTCCATTGCGCATGACATACCCCAGACAAACGACGTCGCTCTGCCGCCGACGACGTGAGTTTGGACAATTTGACGGCGTATTGGAAAGGTGAGTGATTTAGTTGTGTTAGTTGAGTTTAAGAACAGCTTCTGCCTTTTTAAAGCAGTTTTTTAGAAGATAGAAATGGCCATGGAAATGACCGTGGAATCCTAAGAGCTTGAGCCAGTGTTGGAAGATCTCTTTTCCTTACTCTAAATTCGGCTTTGCATTCGTCGTCGTTCATGTTATCCAAGTCAAAGCGATCGTACGAATCATAAGCAAAATCTGGATTTCGTGAAGAAAACAA
Source organism: Porites evermanni (assembly GCA_942486025.1). Taxonomy (NCBI): domain Eukaryota; kingdom Metazoa; phylum Cnidaria; class Anthozoa; order Scleractinia; family Poritidae; genus Porites; species Porites evermanni. The sequence continues at coordinate 28,973 of CALNXI010001476.1, read as the reverse complement.
CTCGTACAAAATTAGGAAATCCTCATCAGTAATAAGATCAACATCGTAGTAGAGAAGAAGGGTCTGACGAAACTCTTTAAAACTTGCCATAGCACAAGAGATACAAAACTGTATTGGCAACTGATGTCAAAACAGCATCCGTGCTTAAGGTGACTCGACCCAGTTTTTTTGGGGGGGTACCATCCTACTTTGAAGCTCTCTGGTATCCCCACCTTTACTCTTATCGTAAGTCTAACACATAGAATGGATAACATATAGATCAATCTACAATATAACATAAAATTTTTGGCGATCGGAGTAAATGTCACGTGGTTATAATGCCACGCCCCTTTGAGGTCCGAGTCGAAAATCGGCTGTTGCCGGCATTTTTTTGTGAAAATCTCTCGGCTACACATAGTGCGCATTAGTGCCTTGCGCTGAACAGAGTTTCACCAAAATCGCAAAGACCCAATTCGAGAAATTCAGTGGTTTCCAAATTTAGGTCATAATGTATGCGAAAATGATAAGCAAACTTTACACGGATTATATCTAATAAACCAAGAGATTCATCCCTTTATTTTGGGCATCGTTATAACAGATTGGTCCTTGCAAGTCAGCAAAACGCTTTAGGGCCTTGTAAATGCGCGCGATTTCGAGCAAAGCAAACATATAGAAATTATAGTTTTCGCTATTTGTTGACGTTTGTCAGCGTTTAAGAGTCCTTCTCACGAAAAAAGCATTTTCTTAAAAATTCGTAGTTTTTTTTCCTTCAAATTTTTTCAGGGCCACAATTGATTAACTAACTACCCGGACTCTGAATTTCATGGTCATTGAAAAACTGTGACATTATCTTCTATAAGCCCAAACTTGAGTAAACATTGAAGATTTTTAGCGTTTTGGCTGAGTTTGTGCTTTGGGAGTTGTCTATTGTTTCTAGTCTGTCATTATACAGCATTCTTGTTCAGCACGCGTGCAATGACCACGCTTGGCTGACTTCCGAATGCTCACCGAGATATTCCCGTCACGAGTTGGTTTAATTATTGGCTTGCATTAAACCTATGAAAAAATGATATTTTTTTAATAGTAAGTAGATTTAGTGTGTAGCACTTCTTGATTTTTTTGCAAAGGCACAAGAAGCACGAGAATTGATTAAAAATTGTGACTTAAACCTCTATGTATCACGCGATGGCCTGTCTCACTGTACCAAAATTATTATATCTCGGTGAGCATTCGGAAGTCAGCCAAGCGCGGTCATTGCACGCGTGCTGAACAAGAATGCTGTATAATGACAGACTAGAAACAATAGACAACTCCCAAAGCACAAACTCAGCCAAAACGCTAAAAATCTTCAATGTTTACTCAAGTTTGGGCTTATAGAAGATAATGTCACAGTTTTTCAATGACCATGAAATTCAGAGTCCGGGTAGTTAGTTAATCAATTGTGGCCCTGAAAAAATTTGAAGGAAAAAAAACTACGAATTTTTAAGAAAATGCTTTTTTCGTGAGAAGGACTCTTAAACGCTGACAAACGTCAACAAATAGCGAAAACTATAATTTCTATATGTTTGCTTTGCTCGAAATCGCGCGCATTTACAAGGCCCTAAAGCGTTTTGCTGACTTGCAAGGACCCATCTGTTATAACGATGCCCAAAATAAAGAGATGAATCTCATAGTTTATTAGATATAATCCGTGTAAAGTTTGCTTATCATTTTCGCATAAATTATGACCTAAATTTGGAAACCGCTGAATTTCTCGAATTGGGTCTTTGCGATTTTGGTGAAACTCTGTTCAGCGCAAGGCACTAATGCGCACTATGTGTAGCCGAGAGATTTTCACAAAAAAATGCCGGCAACAGCCGATTTTCGACTCGGACCTCAAAGGGGCGTGGCATTATAACCACGTGACATTTACTCCGATCGCCAAAAATTTTATGTTATATTGTAGATTGATCTATATGTTATCCATTCTATGTTTTAGACTTACGATAAAAGTAAAGGTGGGGATACCAGAGAGCTTCAAAGTAGGATGGTACCCCCCCCAAAAAAACTGGGTCGAGTCACCTTAAACAAATTAAATTTGGCGGAAGAGCGACGACGTCAGACCCAGGCCTTCGTGGATCTGACGGCGGCGTCGTCCTCGAGGTCTCTCGTGCTTAAGCTCCCTATTTATGAGTTCGTGACGCGATGAAGGCTTAAAAATTAACTTTGTGCAATTGTTACTTTTATAGTCTGAGTATAAGTATCCCAAAATACATTACAATATTGCATCTCAATGATAACAATAATAAGAAATAAGTACCCTATTGTAAAGTATTTAAAATAAAGTCACCATTTGACGTCTTTAAGCAGACTTTAAATAGTTTATGTATAATCTTCACCGAGATCTCGCCGAGATCCCTAAATCTCGACGGCCAAAATCCTACCGAGATTTTTAAATCTCGGCGGCCAAAATCCTGCCGAGATCTCTAGGAATCTCGGCGGCCAAAATCCTGTCGAGATTTCTAAATCTCGGCGGCCAAAATCCTGCCGCGAATCTCGCTGAGATTACTAAATATCGGCGGCCAAAACCCTGCCCAGAATCTCGCCGAGATCCCTAAATCTCAGCGGCCAAAATCCTGCCGCGAATCTCATGCGGAGAATATCTCGCAAGGACGCTATTGTTTTTTTTAAGTAAAAACATCCATCAGATGAATGTTAAAAACCTGATTGGTCTGGAAGCCCAAGAAAAAAAATTTTCTAAGCTTTCCATGATTTTCCTTACATGCCAAAAATCCTGGAATTTCTTACATAGAATGATATCTGGCTGTTATGGCTCTTCCACACTAGAAAAGCTAGGAAAGCTAAGAATCAATTTCCATGCTTTCCAGGCCACACTTAGGGTCTGTTTACATTGAGGTAGGGTACCCCAGATGGGTGAGGTAACCCGCCTGTCCATATAATCTCTCATTTTAATGTGATCGGTGACATTTACATGTTAGGTGGGGTAACACGACACATGTTACCTCACCTACCTGGGGTCCCCCACCTTCATGTAAACAGGCCCTTAGTTAACATTTTCGTAACTTTGTAACCTCCTGAAGTGACAGTCTCAGTTACCGGCCTTTTATAATGACACCTTTGACTTAGATGAAAATTAAATATTTATTATTAAGCTGCCTCTTTGATTTACCAATATTGTACAAAAATGTCAAGAAAAACAAGAAAAAATGTATTTTGTCGTATCTCCCCCCCCCAAAAAAATACAATGTTGAAGTCTGTTTTCTGCTCCTGAGTGAACCACGTTGACTTAAGGGTTGGATGAGTGGAGGGTTTATAATGAGATAGGTGTCCTAGCTGTGTTAAGTAAGTGCAAAATTCTTAACACATTTTGTCCAATATTGTAGCCATACAAGTATAAAAATTATCACTAAGGCAGTTGAAAGACATTATAAACACCCTAAGCTCTCATAATCAATCAGAACCTGATTGATGATCTGATTGATGATGGTCTTCTCAACTTAAAAAAAATGTAGAGGTACTCACATCAGTACTCTTCAAATAACCACAAACTTTTTGTCAGATGAACTAGAATGAATGCTGTATATTGAGTCCTTGATTCAGCTTGGCCATCAAGGCACAGACATTTTTACAGAAGTCTCTAGTTATTACTGTTCATAAGAAAAGTATTTAACTACATAAGTTAGGTAGTTTTTATAGTCAGGCAGGTAACAGAAAAAAGTAGCTATTTTGTTTTGCAAAAAGTTCGAAAACAAAATCTGAAATAAAGCACAGAGGTGCTCGTTACTGAAGCTAAAAGAGAAAAGAAAACTCCTCATCGGTAACAAATACTGTGCTATTTCAATACCACATGGGGGCAGCTCATATAACCCTTTCCTTAATATTAAGCCAGGAATTCACTTTCTCACTCCAGAACCTAAAAAATCAATCATTGCAGAAACTATTTGACAAAAACTAAGCTTACAAAAAATATAACTATGATTACTTAACGGAAGGTTTGCATGATCCAAATGAAAAAAATGGCCTGTCATTTGAATTGCATTGTCACTCTGATGTATTCAAAAGATTGAATTAGTTTATATATAATCACCGGATTATTAAAACTGTAGATTTGTTGGGGAACAAGTACTCCCTCAACATAGGGCGCTTTCCAGAAGTCAGAACTGCCGGCCGGACCAGTCATCTTGACAATGAAAAATACTTTCTCTTCGATATTACGCCTTTCTCGCTCCCAGACCGAGCTATGAAATTAAAACACCAAAAGATAATCTAAACTAGGGGTACCTTCCGGCAAGTGCCAACGAGGCGAATTTGTTTATCTTTTGTGAAATGTGCCTATTCAGATCTTCGCGATATATATTTTTTTTCATAATTTTAGAGGTTTACAATGGATTCCGCTATAGAAAAGGATGGCACCAAACTTCAAAACAACAAATTTGGCACACTCTAGGCTGTCACTTTTATTAAACAATAACAACATAGCTTGAAGCTTTGTTGGTAAATATGAGTAAGTTAGCACTTGTGTTTCATGGAAAATTCCATTGTATCAAAACTATAAACGTTAGAAAGAAAAATGTAGTTCCAATGAGGCCTTTGACTGCTGAAATTAAAAATGATAATTAAATTCCGAGGAACGGCGTCATCAGGGATAAGAAAAATATTTCGCGTGGTAATATACATAAGAAAAAGTTGGTGTAAAATAAAATATGTGAAAAGCTCAAGAATGGGGCGGAATGTATCAGAGGTATAAAAATATAAACTTAAATAAAATACAAAGATCTAATGAGCGGGTGTCACAGGTCAAAGATTGTCTTGAAAGGCATAATGATAGTCTTCAAAACAAAAGGTTCGCAAATTCGTTGCATTCCTCATGGGAGTTTTGGGCTGTCTCAATGTAAATAAAAAAAACATGCCTGGTTGACAAAATCTAAAGACAGTGAATAAATTCTAAAAAAGGTCCGCAAATTCGTTGAGGACTGGCTCAATGTAAATCGATCGGCGAAGAACACGCTGGTTCTGATTAAGTTTTGAGAATGTAACCCTATACGTTGATCAGCTACGCTTAAAATTCAATTCTCAAAGCAAAAGACAACACGCAAAACCCTGGTTCTGAGACGAGAAGCGAACGCGCTACCTCATTGTAAATCGAGCTGCAAAGAATAAGCTGGTTCTGACAAAAATTTGAGCGTAAAACCCTATTCCTTGCTCAGCTGCTGCTTTCAACACAATTTATAACGCAAACCAGAGCACTAATTGCCCTTTCAAACTAGAAATCGTATTAGAGCTTGCTCACCTGTTAGGTCCTCTTGAACAGACAACGAACAGCTGCCCACTGAATCACCCAATTTCGGACCACGAGTTATAAATACAAGACCATGACGTTACTACGCAAATATGGGGTCTTACTTACACCCAAATATGGTCAAAAATGCAAATTTTAGAGGGTTACGCAGAATTTGAGAGTTTTTGCCTACATCGTGCGGGACTATAAATCTACCGCCGAGGCAACCTCGCTTCTTAGCTCGGTTGCCTCGTTGGCAACAACATAGGACAGTAAATACGGAAAAGGATTTGCGATCAATCCTGATTAGCGCTTATTAATCATTAGTGAATTCGTGGACCTCAAACTTATAGTGTTCTTTGCGAGATTTTTGCTGCAGTGTTGTTTAAAACAATTAACAGCTCAACTTCAAATGAACGTACGAAAAAGAAAATTAAGAAGTGCGAAGGTCATAGTAAAAACTCAAAAGCATTAATAATATCATTGCAGATGCGTCAATTTACTTTTTAAAAAATAGCGAACGCCATTAAGGCCTTAGCTTAAATTTAATTTATCAAGCATCGACCTGTTTAGTATGTTAAGAAGAAGGGCTAGCTAAAATCAGTAAAATGTAGTTCGTTTTTGTAACCTCACAAGTAAGCTTATCGACATCTTTCCACAAAAGGGTAAAAAATGTAGAAAGAGAAACCCCATTTATCGAAAGGAAAGGAGAGCACTTACCTTTTCGGCCAGTCTTTGATTATTTTACTGAATGAAAACTTCATCGAAGAAAAGGATTACAAATTGATGTAGGAAAAAGTAAGTCTTGTTCTCTGTTCAGCCTATATACGCGTCATCTCTGTCCTTGTTGTGATTGAACGAATAAAGGGTGTGTTCCTTTCGGCGAATCCAAAAGCGGATTTTTGATCCTAGATTTGCCAGATTTGGCGGTCGAAAGGAACGTGAAATCCGAAATTGGATTTGTAACCTTGGTAACCTTTCGCCAACGCGTGCAATATGCACGACAGCCTCTCAAAAAATGACGTGTTTTCTACTGTTTGACAAATTATGCGATTATACCGTGCAGAATTTAGTGGTTGGCAGTTCGAATAGCGACGATGGAACATATAAAACAGACAAAGAAAGAAGCCCATTAAAACTGAAAATCATCTGAAGAATGTCGGCCAGTTTTATCCAGTTCCATAGCTCGTATTTTTTTATGTAACACGATCGAGCGCCTGTCGCGTCTACAAGCGAGTTTGTAGTTAGATAGCAATTCATTTGTTACTTTTACTTATTTCTGATTTCAAGCAATCTTTAGAGACAAATGGTTAGTATATGGATATTTTAATGTACTGGGAACAATCTTCTAATGTTTTCAGATGTTTTGCGGCAAATGACAGCAACGAGGAAACTCTACGGCCTCTATGGGAATACTTCAACTGGAAATACAGCTGGATCATCTGACTAATTTCGGATCCACTGTGAATGGAACAGCGTAGATCACTAATCCGTTAATCTGGATTTAAAAACAAGGGTCAACCTCGTCCCCAGGTCTTCTCGCTTTCCAACATGGCGGCGGCGGATCGACCTTTCAGATCTTTTTGCATATGGTGATTTTTTCACCGGTTAAATTAATGAACGTATGAGGGACAAGCATGAAATCAGAACTGAGGTCGGAGTAAAACAAAACTGCTTCGTCCATTGCTTTGAGTTCGCAAGTGAAGTCATCATTGCAGTTCGGGTTGGAACCGCTATTTTATCTGTTATACGGTAGCAGCAGCTCAATGCCGAATGGAAGAAAAAAGGCACGTTAAGGTGAGTACTTAAGGCTGTATTTTTGGTAATTTTAATTACACTACACAATTTAATGCATGCACGAATGCAATTGCTAGGTAGCTCCTACAGTAAGTACAAAGTTTCTCTCAGATAGGCGCCTGGCGGCCAGTCAAGGTTTTCTAATCAGTATTTTTTACGGGCGTTCTTATCTTCAGAATTGCTTCTACGGATCAAAGAATGTACAGTGTGAACAACCAAAAGAACCTTGAGCGGAAATCTATTGCCTCTACATAAATTCCATATCTGTGAGCTTTTCCTGTGTAAGTTTAGCACAATTTCAAATTTAATAAATTTTTGTCATTCTTGACCCAGTCCTTCAGTTGGGTGGACAGACTTGCTTTAGTATGATGCTTATGATAGGGTCATCCAGTGAATGAATTTACTCTCACAGCGGGGCTTGAGATTTAGCCACTTGAATTAGGGAAAACAGATACATGTAAGCATATGTTCATATCTCCTATCAAGTTTTTCACTTTTCACCACTAAATTTGAACTTTTACAGTAAGTTTTTTTCCCTCTAACCAAGATGTTTCTTTCTTGTAAGTTGTTAGTTGATTCTTTAAGTTGTTACTCTGCTTGAGGTCAAAAACCCTCCTTTCTTTCTTATAAGTGAAATTCATTTAGAATAGACAACTTCACTTTGATAAATTGAATATGTTGGACAAAAGTTAGTCTTTTTCTTAGCACCTTTGGTTTTCTAAGAGTGAAAGTTACTGTGGAGTTTCATATCGTCAATTTGCATTTAGTTTGGAGTCACTGATTTACAAAGTGTTATGCAGATTGCGCCCGCTTGAAAGCTGCATAATTCTTACTAAAGACAAATCCAATAATTGTTTTAATATTCACTCAAAATTGTTTCCAAGGTTAAACCTAAAAATATATAAAATATGTAAGTTGCTGCTTTCATGTTTTATTTTTGTGTTCTTTGGCAGTTTCAAAACATAAAATAATGTTTAGTCTAGATTACAGAATGATATTCTTCAAATAGCAGTTGATACATACCTATTTGTTTTAGGCAGTAGTTTGCTTATTTGTTCTCCATAAAATTTGAGACTGAATCTCCACCATTTTCAGTATCTCTAACAAACTAGTTAAACTATTGTGCTCCTGCTATCCCTTTTTCACAATTATCAGTACAATAGTGGTTTCAACTGTTCTGATATTGGCTGTGGTCACACTTGGGCTTTTTTTACTATAGTAAAGTCGAGTTTACTACTGTAAACACGTTTTCTAATGTGACCGGCTTTTCTCATTTTACTATGGTAAACACAGATCTAGTCTGTTGCAGTGGCAACGGTGGTAGAATGAAAGCAAAGTTTACTAGTAAACTTTCCTAAAACGATATGGTTTATCGCTGGTATATCTAAACTTTGTTTATTCAGTTGACATCTAGTCGCATTATTTGAGATGCGTTCCCTGAGTGTCACGTTGCTAAATACTTATACATGTATTTTTAGTGCCGCCAGCCTATTCTTTTCCTTTTTTCGTGCCAAACAGTACAGTAGAGATGTCAGAGTGACTCAGACAATTTTCGCTTTCATTCGAGGCAAGTCCACAGTAAATTCTGGATTTCAAGGAATCATACGCCTACATCTAATGTTCGTGTTTCATTTCTGAGTCGAGCATAAATTTAGAAGTAAATCATTCAATTCAAGTGTTTTTTTATTCCGTGTAGTCACATTTTTTCTATCTATTGTCTGAATATGGATTTTGGTTGGCACGCTTTTTTTAAGAAACCTTCATGTTCTTTTCACTTTAGAGTTCCACCGTTCCTCAATAGTTTCGTAATCCCACCAGGCGGTTTTTCAGACGATCACGGCCGCGAAGTAATTCAGCATGGACCGCTTATATTTGGCCGAGAAAATAATGGGATAGAAACAGTATAAGCAGCGGCACAATTTTCAGTGAATGTATGATGTACAGACAGTCACGTAACTGGATAAAAAATAAAACATTCATGGAATGTCGTAAGAATTATTACCTGTCCTCAGGCTCATCATTTGAGTGACACATTTCTGTTGGGAAACCATCTGGAACGTGTTAAGTCAACTAATGAGTTTTACTATAGTAAAGTTTTTTTACATCCTTTTTACCACGGTTAAAGCCTTTTACCAACGTCAAATCCCAAGTGTGACCACAGCCATTGGCATGTATGTCTTGCTAAACTGGTCAATGGTAGCTGGTTATGAGGAATATTACCCAGGGGATTTTTAGCTCGGTAGAAACAAAGAAATATTTTGAATGAACAATTAAACAGAGATATTAACAACATTCCAGAACTCTATTATTTTTGCTAGCTTGGTTTGAACCTTTTTTAACTGCTTGACCAAAACTATCCTATTAATGATCACAAATACAAACTAATACATCATTTTCATGACCACCTTTTTTCATAGCAGTGGTGGCCCAATTATTTTTTTGTTGATTTCTTTTCATGGTGTTGCTTGTCAACATGCTAGAAAAAGCATTTTATAGAGCCAAACATGTTCTATTCCCCAAAAATGGTGTCACACTAGTCACTTCATCTCCCCCGCCATACTGGCCATGTCTCTTCAATGGCCACCAAAGCAACTTAGCATACTATAAATTGTTGGTAAGTTTTCTAACTGAATATTAATAGTAACCTTTTAACATGTGTTTATCATTAGCAAAGTACTGGCTAAACAATTCTGTTTATTTCTTGTTAAAGTTTGAATTAGTATAAAATAAGACACTGGATAAAACTGCCCATTGCAAGCCTCCACACTCTTTTAAAGGATTTCAGTCCAAAACAACATCCTATTCAAAACAGTAAAAGCTGTACATCCTGTTTAAAACTCAAGACCTTGAAAACCATGCATACCTTAATTGTAAAGTGGCACATACGCTTATAGGCCAAATAAGGAAGTCCCCTGCCCCAGGGTAAGGAACTCGCTCGGTGAAGATTGAGTAAACTCAAGAAGGTGCTCTGCATGGATAGTACAATAAAGCTTGTGCAAGAAATTGCTACCAAAATGAAAAATTTCCCCTGCTTTCAAATAACTGTAAAACAAGACATCACATCTGTGTATTAAATGGGTAAGGATTTAAAAACAATGGAATGTTTTGTTCTTTTTTTCAGCTTATTGTGATATCATGATGGAGGCCACATATAGAAAACTCTTGGTATATCTCCTGTTGAAACCTTCCATAACTGTCAATGAAACTACAAAAATCTGATCAAAACAGATTTTAAAGGCAAATAACACTGGTGATCGACTGTGCAGGTACGAATTATTTTGTAACAGTAGTAATGTTTATGAACGATTTACTAGAAATAGGTATCTCGCAAACGACACACAAACCAAAGTAATATATACATACAAATAACATATATAATTTATGCAAATTTGTGGATAGGAATAAATTGAGATAGCCACAGATTTCAGTTAGATTATGATGAAGTTAAGTCAGGGTGATTTTCGAATGAATCGGTTTTGTTTTGGCTCGAATGTGCTTAAGTGACCTCATTAGTTTCTAGAAAACAGCTACTCTAAAATAGGGGGAATTGGGGAATTTACTAAGTCTAGTATAGGGTAGAAAAAATTCACTTGAACTGGTATAGGCTAAGGGTTCTAGGGTCCCAGCGGCACATACATGTACCCACCCAAAAATTCCTAAAGTACCCCTGGCCTTGGGAAAAAGTGAAATATACATACAAATAACATTATGCAAATTTGTGGATAGAAATAATTCGTAAGATAACCACAGATTTCAGTTAGATCATGATGAAATGATAGTCAGGGTGATTTTTGACTGAATGGATTTAAAGGATTTTAAAACAATGGAATGCTTTTAGCTAACTTGCTGTGTTACATCATAAGGGCAGCCACATAAGAAAATGTGTGGCAGAAACTTTGAAAAAACAGCCCGGTCATAACTGCATCTCCTGTTGAAACCTCCCCAACAAAATTCCCACAAAAATCTGATCAAAACAGATTTTAGAAGCAAATAACACTGATGACTGATGGTGCAAGTACAAACCATTTTGTAACACTGATGATATTTATGAACTACAGCTGTATTCTAAAAATAGGTATGTCACACATACAAAAGTACATATTTCCCCGGGAGGGGTGGGGGGGGGGCGGGGAGGGTACTGCCATATATGCTATATAGGTACATGTATGAGCCACTGTGAAGGTTTATATGGTTTTCAAACAGTTTACTCTTGGATAGGGTATATAAATGAGAGAGTTTGGGTCTAGAATCGGGTATCATTTCCAGGACACTGATCAATTGTTTAAAGATTTTAAAAATAACATTATGCAAATTTGTGGATAAGAATAATTATTGAGAAAACCACAGATTTAAGTTAGAGCATGATGAAGTACTTAAAGGGTGATTTTTGAATGAATGGGTAAGGATTTAAAAACAATGGAATGTTTTTTGCCAGCTTGCTGTTATATCATAAGGGCGGCCACATAAGACAATGCGTGGCATAAACTTTGAAAAAACAGCTTGGTCATAACTGCATCTCCACAGGTTGAAACCTCCCATAAAACAAAGATGTACAAAAATCTGATCAAAAAAGATTTTAAAAGCAAATAGCAAATGTTTGAGAAGTTGGTTGTGGTTTTGACTGTAACAGGGTAATGCGAGGCTGAGACAATAGATATATACTTGATAGCAATATATATTTCATATTTCCCCTACTCATATTCCCCTCATCATAATGCTCTTGTTCCCCTTGTCATATTTCCCTGCTGATATTCCCCTCATCGTGTTTAACCGTCCCACTAAAACAACACGTCAGAATTTTGAATTTTGATCTAATGAACTTACCAAATTTTCCTTGTCGGTAGTTGTAACAGCGCAGTATTAGTTATCCTTACATGACGTATTATTGGTCTCAGTCTTAAAATGTCCATGCATCTGCATTGATTTGACTAGTGTACATTTCAGAAGTCTTTCTCTCCTTTTTGCCCAAAGTTAGACCAATAACTGGTACAATTTCACTACCGATATGTCAATTTTTCGGGATCTTCTGTCCAGTACTCCCCCTTTCATGTATCTTTTCTAGATCAGCTTAAAAAGGAGTTAGCCAATGTGAAAATAGAAAGGTCGCAAATCAACTGATCAGTGGCTAAAATGATTTTTATCTAATGAACAACTCATGTCCGCAGTACGCGTACCTACATCACGCATTCACTAAACAAATAAGGCTATATGGTCACCCCGCCTAACATGTAAACGTGATCACATTAAAATGAGAGATTATATGGACAGGCGGGTTACCCCACCTTAGCGGGTTACCTCACCTACCTGGGGTCCCCCACCTCCATGTAAACAGGGCCTTAGATTCGACCAGATCTCACCGAGATCTCGCAAAATCTCCCAGAGTTCTTGGCGAGATCTCTTTTATCTCGCCCAAATGTCTTTTATCTCGGCGAGATCTCGTCGCGATCTCAGAGAAATTACAAATCTTCCCGAGTTCTTGGCGAGATCTCGTTTATCTAAGTCTTCTAAATTTCCAGCATCCCACGATAGTTTGGATTTTTGCCAATTTCTCGTTGTAATTGAGAGAGAGTGTTAACTGGTGATCCGTAGAGAGCCCCACGCCATTTAAAGTTTTTTTCCGGACAGAGTTTTAGGTTGCAGTTTCTTTTAGAACCTATCCACAAGGCCTCTGATTTCTCATTGTTCAGCCTTAGGCCAGATATGTTCCCAAATGCTTCTATCAGAAACGGTGACGCTCTTACTGATTCTTCAGTTCCATCTAAAATGAGTGTCATGTCATCCGCATATTGACTTACTTTAACTTCAGTATTATGGATTTTTATACCCTTTCTTTCTTTTTTATTGCGAATAGCTTCAGCGAGTATTTCTACGGACAGTATGAAGAGATAAGGCGATAGGGGGAAGCCTTCTCTAACACGACGACGTAATTCAAAGAATTTGCTTGTCCATCCATTGTTTAGAATACAGCTTTCGGTATTGCAGTAAAATAGTTCAACCCAGTTTAACAGTGAGGGGCAAAACCCAAAGTGCCGTTACGTTTGGTTTATGAATGACCACTCTAACGTGTCAAAAGCTTTTTCAAAATCAAGGAAAAGAAGTAGACCGGGTAATCCTTTGTTTTCTACATACTTAATAGCGCTATTGTAATATTCTCACGCTTAACTACTGTGAATTCCACACAGACTTCGTGAACAAAACTAACTGCCTTTTATTTGATCCAACTTTTGCACACTGCGAAGCACTTGGTCTCTCAGTAAAACTACTGGAGGAGCGGTTACATAGCTGATACTACATTGAGTACTCTACACTCCCCACTAAGGTTTAAAACCAAGAAAAACAAATCAAGTCCTTAACTATCTCTTTGGCTTAACCTTAACTCAACAGAATACGTCACTTAGAGACAAAGTCACTCAAAAATGCAGGAGCACGTCGGTTTCTCACTGGATAACGCCTCTCAGCGTTCATTTGGACATCAGACTGTTCTGCCGCAGCAGAACTGTTCATTCCTGCACTCGCTTCATGATCTTCCATAGGCTGAATGGAAGGCCTTGTCTTCTCTTACTCTGAAGGAATACTTTCCAAATTTTCTGACTGGGTCGGTGACGGAGGATCACTAGCTCTCTGTATCAAGTGATCTTGATGCCGCCTCCACATACGTCCATCTTCCAGTTCAACTTCGAATGCAATAGGACCATTTGACTCGCGTAGGATTCCAGGTACCCACTTTGGACCTTGACTGAAGTTCCTGGCATAGACTTGGGCTCCTTTCATCATGGTACGCTCCTTCACGTGGAGATCATGCCTCTGCTTTTGTGACCACTGACTGTCACGCACTTTACGACTTATGTCTGGGTAAGCGAGATCCAATCTTGACCTTGGTTTCCTGCCTAGCAATAATTCAGCAGGTGAAACTCCTGTTGACGTCTGAGGAGTGATTCGGTATCGGTTTAAGAAACGCGATACTCTGGTTTCCAAACTTCCATCTTTCAACTTCTTCATTCTCTCTTTGAAAGTTTGAACAGCTCTTTCTGCAAGCCCGTTTGATGAGGGATGATAGGGCGCGGTTTTGACGTGACGTATTCCATTCTGTTTCAGGAAAGCTTCGAACTCTTTACTCACAAAGTTACTGCCATTGTCTGTAACAACCATTTCTGGAAGTCCATGATTTGAAAAGGCGATTCTCAACTTCTCTATGGTAGCTTCAGAAGTCGAAGTGCTCATTGGGAATGCTTCTATCCACTTGGAGTGCACATCAAATACGATGAGGAACATTTTCCCAAGAAATGGAAAAGCGTAGTCTAGATGTAGGCGAACCCATGGCTTATGAGGCCACTCCCAGGGATGTAAGGGGGCTTCCGGAGGTAACTTCCTATTTACTTGACAGACGTTGCAGCTTCGTACTTTCATTTCTAACTCAGAGTCCATCTTTAGCCACCACACGTGACTTCTAGCCAAAGACTTCATACGACAAATACCAGGGTGTGTCTCATGTAATTCTTCCATCATTCTTTCTCTAGCTTTTGGGGGTACTACCACACGATCTCCCCATAACAGACACCCATCTTGAATGCTTAATTCTTGTTTTCTTTCGAAGTACGGCTGGAGTGCTTCATCTTTGTTTCTGCTTGGCCAGCCATACTGTACAAACTTTACTACTTGAGAAAGTACAACATCAGTTCTGGTTCCTTCTTGAATTTCTTTAACGCTTACCGGTGTAGAATCGAGAAGTTCCATCGTCCACACTGTGTCAGCTGGCACAGGCGTTGTCCGGGGCCTAACTGGCAAGGGCAGTCTACTGACTGCATCAGCATTGCCGTGTTCAATTCCAGGTTTGTACTTGATTGTGTAATTGTATGGAGCTAGTGTCAATGCCCAACGTTGAATTCGAGCAGCGGCCATGGAAGGTGTGGCCTTCTTCTCATTAAACAAAGACTCAAGTGGCTTGTGGTCAGTTTCTAGGATGAACTGTCGGCCATACAGATATTGATGGAATTTCTTCACGCCAAATATAACTGCCAGCGCTTCTCGCTGTAAATTTGAATAATTCCTCTCTGCCTTTGTCAAGGTTCGGGATACAAAGGAGATAGGATGTTCTGAACCATCCTCCATATTGTGTGAGAGGACCGCACCTAAACCATTTTGAGATGCATCGCATACCAGGATCAGTTCCTTTTTGTCGTCATAGTGGACTAATAGTCTTGAAGACCTGAGGAATGACTTGGATTGCTGCTGGTCTTTAACCCAATGCCAGTGAGTCTTACTATTGAGCAATCTGTGTAGCGGAGCTAGCACACTTGACAAATTTGGCAAGAATTTCTGGTAATAGTTTATCATTCCCAGATAAGACTTCAGCTCTGATACATTCCTTGGAGGTGGAGCATTGGTAATGGCCTCTACTTTATCCTCCATCGGTTGAATAGCTTCTTTGCTTACGCGGTGAGCCAGGTAGGTTACTTGCGGTTCCATGAACACGCACTTTCCTTTCTTCAGTTGCAATCCAGCCTTTACAAGACGTTTAAAGACTCCTTCCAGATTGTTTAAATGATCTCCATCATTAGCACCGGACACCAAGATGTCATCTACCAGGACAATCACATAGGGAATGTTTTGTAACAGATTTTCCATGTTACGTTGGAAGATACCCGGGGCAGACGAAATTCCATATGGAAGGCGATTATACTGAAACAGCCCTTTATGTGTGTTGATAGTAGTGTATCGTTTAGACTCATCATCCAGTTGTAACTGTTGGTAGGCTTGGTTCATTTCTAATTTCGTAAACTTCTCGCCACCACCAAGAGTTGCCAGCAAGTCCTCCACCTTTGGTATAGGATAATTATCCAGCTTCGAAACTTGATAACTGTTGTTTTGTAATCACCACAAATGCGAATGGAATTGTCGGATTTCATAATCGGCACAATGGGAGCTGCCCATATATCCAGATAAAGTTCTTAGCTATAAGACAACAGAAGTTTATATGGAGCTTAAAGGAAGAGCTGTCTGGCGTTAGGCCCAAAGCGGTAGTCATGTCTAAGTAACTGCCTGGTTGGAGGATCAGACACGACTGAAGCCATATCGAGAAATTATCCCAAAAATTTTTGGTTTTTTGGCATTTCCAAAATAGATGCGTCAAATCCTCTTTCTCGTCACGGCAAAAAGTGCATTTTCGGTCCTCTTTAACTCCTGTTTTTTGCAGATAGCTGTTAGTTGGAAAACGTCTATGTAAAAATCTGAAATTAAAATCAATTAGTTTTGAGCTCGTTGTACAAGTGTTTGCTACTTGAAAAACGTTTCTCCAGTCAACATTTTTATCAGTTGAAGAGCGGATGTCTTTATGCCATTTGTCTATACAGGATATGGGTTTTTCACTTTTATTTGCTATTAGTTGCTTGTAAACAATTCTTGATGATTTTTGGCGTTTGAGAAATGTATTAAAAGGACTTTTATACTGCTGATGTGTTCTTGGGATTTGTCGTTGCAAAGATTTCACGGCTGAGACGATTCCGAAAAACATTAAGGGTTTTACTCGAATGTTATATCTATTCTGAAAATGGTCGATGGAAAAAAAGTTGAGAGAATTCTCGTCCATTAGATGTTTAACTTTTGTTATACCCTTGGTAAGCCAATTATTGCAGAAAACTGGTGCGTTATTTATTTTTATTAATGAATTTTGTAACAGAGGTAGAGATAGAAAATGATCTTTTGATACTATTTTCCTCACGAAGAAAGTGTCAGACCAAATTTCTACAATTTCTTTGACAAAAGGGTCTTCTATCTTTAGCTTATCAATATCCTTCCTGTTAAGATTTCCTAATTCGAATAAATGACTTCCTCCGAATTTTCCCAGCGCCAGATTTAAGAAGTTTTTCCATTTGCCACGGTTTCCTGAATCTAGATATTTTTTAATCCACGTAGCCTTGAGTGATTTGTTAAAAGAGGCAATATCAGTCATTTTTAGTCCTCCTTCTGGGTAGTCATTGATCATGATCGAGCGTTTAATTTTACCCTTTTGTTGATCTCTTTTATTGCTTGGTGATTCGTTTGTAAAGGTGTGAGTATATAGACCAGTTGGGATGCTACAAGGCTTTTTAGTACTGTTATTTTCCCTATTAAGCTAAGTCTTCTAAATTTCCAGCATCCCACGATAGTTTGGATTTTTGCCAGTTTCTCGTTGTAATTGAGAGAGAGTGTTAACTGGTGATCCGTAGAGCGCCCCATGCAATTTAAAGTTTTTTCCGGACAGAGTTTTAGGTTGCAGTTTCTCTTTGAACCTATCCACAAGGCCTCTGTTCTCTCATTGTTCAGCCTTAGGCCAGATATGTTCCCAAATGCTTCTATCAGAAACGGTGACGCTCTTACTGATTCTTCAGTTCCATCTAAAATGAGTGTCGTGTCATCCGCATATTGACTTACTTTAACTTCAGTATTATGGATTTTGATACCCTTTATTTCTTCTTTATTGCGAATAGCTTCAGCGAGTATTTCTACGGACAGTATGAAGAGATAAGGCGATAGGGGGCAGCCTTCTCTAACACGTCGATGTAATTCAAAGAATTTGCTTGTCCATCCATTGAATACAGCTTTCGGTATTGCAGTAAAATAGTTCAACCCAGTTTAACAGTGAGGGGCAAAACCTAAAGTGCCGTAACGTTTGGTTTATGAATGACAACTCTAACGTGTCAAAAGCTTTTTCAAAATCAAGGAAAAGAGGTAGACCGGGTAATCCTTTGTTTTCTACATACTTAATAGCGCTATTGTAATATTCTCACGCTTAACTACTGTGAATTCCACACAGACTTCGTGAACAAAACTAACTGCCTTTTATTAGATCCAACTTTTGCACACTGCGAAGCACATGGTCTCTCAGTAAAACTACTGGAGGAGCGGTTACATAGCTGATACTACAATGAGTACTCTACACTCCCCACTAAGGTTTAAAACCAAGAAAAACAAATCAAGTCCTTAAGTATCTCTTTGGCTTAACCTTAACTCAACAGAATACGTCACTAAGAAACAAAGTCACTCAAAAATGCAGGAGCACGTCGGTTTCTCACTGGATAACGCCTCTCAGCGTTCATTTGGACATCAGACTGTTCTGCCGCAGCAGAACTGTTCATTCCTGCACTCGCTTCATGATCTTCCATAGGCTGAATGGAAGGCCTTGTCTTCTCTTACTCTGAAGGAATACTTTCCGAGTTTTCTGACTGGGTCGGTGACGGAGGATCACTAGCTCTCTGTATCAAGTGATCTTGATGCCGCCTCCACATACGTCCATCTTCCAGTTCAACTTCGAATGCAATAGGACCATTTGACTCGCGTAGGATTCCAGGTACCCACTTTGGACCTTGACTGAAGTTCCTGGCATAGACTTGGGCTCCTTTCATCATGATACGCTCCTTCACTTGGAGATCATGCCTCTGCTTTTGTGACCACTGACTGTCACGCACTTTACGACTTATGTCTGGGTAAGCGAGATCCAATCTTGACCTTGGTTTCCTGCCTAGCAATAATTCAGCAGGTGAAACTCCTGTTGACGTCTGAGGAGTGATTCGGTATCGGTTGAAGAAACGCGATACTCTGGTTTCCAAACTTCCATCTTTCAACTTCTTCATTCCCTCTTTGAAAGTTTGAACAGCTCTTTCTGCAAGCCCGTTTGATGAGGGATGATAGGGCGCGGTTTTGACGTGACGTATTCCATTCTGTTTCAGGAAAGCTTCAAACTCTTTACTCACAAAGTTACTGCCATTGTCTGTAACAACCATTTCTGGAAGTCCATGATTTGAAAAGGCGATTCTCAACTTCTCTATGGTAGCTTCAGAAGTCGAAGTGCTCATTGGGAATGCTTCTATCCACTTGGAGTGCACATCAACTACGATGAGGAACATTTTCCCAAGAAATGGAAAAGCGTAGTCTAGATGTAGGCGAACCCATGGCTTATGAGGCCACTCCCAGGGATGTAAGGGGGCTTCCGGAGGTAACTTCCTATTTACTTGACAGACGTTGCAGCTTCGTACTTTCATTTCTAACTCAGAGTCCATCTTTAGCCACCACACGTGACTTCTAGCCAAAGACTTCATACGACAAATACCAGGGTGTGTCTCATGTAATTCTTCCATCATTCTTTCTCTAGCTTTTGGGGGTACTACCACACGATCTCCCCATAACAGACACCCATCTTGAATGCTTAATTCTTGTTTTCTTTCGAAGTACGGCTGGAGTGCTTCATCTTTGTTTCTGCTTGGCCAGCCATACTGTACAAACTTTACTACTTGAGAAAGTACAACATCAGTTCTGGTTCCTTCTTGAATTTCTTTAACGCTTACCGGTGTAGAATCGAGAAGTTCCATCGTCCACACTGTGTCAGCTGGCACAGGCGTTGTCCGGGGCCTAACTGGCAAGGGCAGTCTACTGACTGCATCAGCATTGCCGTGTTCAATTCCAGGTTTGTACTTGATTGTGTAATTGTATGGAGCTAGTGTCAATGCCCAACGTTGAATTCGAGCAGCGGCCATGGAAGGTGTGGCCTTCTTCTCATTAAACAAAGACTCAAGTGGCTTGTGGTCAGTTTCTAGGATGAACTGTCGGCCATACAGATATTGATGGAATTTTTTCACGCCAAATATAACTGCCCGCGCTTCTCGCTGTAAATTTGAATAATTCCTCTCTGCCTTTGTCAAGGTTCGGGATACAAAGGAGATAGGATGTTCTGAACCATCCTCCATATTGTGTGAGAGGACCGCACCTAAACCATTTTGAGATGCATCGCATGCCAGGATCAGTTCCTTTTTGTCGTCATAGTGGACTAATAGTCTTGAAGACTTGAGGAATGACTTGGATTGCTGCTGGTCTTTACCCCAATGCCAGTGAGTCTTACTATTGAGCAATCTGTGTAGCGGAGCTAGCACACTTGACAAATTTGGCAAGAATTTCTGGTAATAGTTTATCATTCCCAGATAAGACTTCAGCTCTGATACATTCCTTGGAGGTGGAGCATTGGTAATGGCCTCTACTTTATCCTCCATCGGTTGAATACCTTCTTTGCTTACGCGGTGAGCCAGGTAGGTTACTTGCGGTTCCATGAACACGCACTTTCCTTTCTTCAGTCGCAATCCAGCCTTTACAAGACGTTTAAAGACTCCTTCCAGATTGTTTAAATGATCTCCATCATTAGCACCGGACACCAAGATGTCATCTACCAGGACAATCACATAGGGAATGTTTTGTAACGGATTTTCCATGTTACGTTGGAAGATACCCGGGGCAGACGAAATTCCATATGGAAGGCGATTATACTGAAACAGCCCTTTATGTGTGTTGATAGTAGTGTACCGTTTAGACTCATCATCCAGTTGTAACTCTTGGTAGGCTTGGTTCATTTCTAATTTCGTAAACTTCTCGCCACCACCAAGAGTTGCCAGCAAGTCCTCCACCTTTGGTATAGGATAATTATCCAGCTTCGAAACTTGATAACTGTTGTTTTGTAATCACCACAAATGCGAATGGAATTGTCGGATTTCATAATCGGCACAATGGGAGCTGCCCACTCCGAGAACTGCACAGACTCAATTGTCCCTTCCTCCTGTAGTCTACTAAGCTCTTCCTCGATCTTTCCTTTCATGGCATATGGCACCGGTCGTGTTTTGCGAAATTTTGGCACAGCATCCACTTCCACATGAATCTTGGCCTTTGGCCCTCTGAAAGGTCCTAAGCCTTCTTCAAAAACCTCTGAATACTGATTGATCAATTTCTCAAGCCTAGATTCCGGCCACCTGCTTTTCATCCATATTCATTTTGAACAATTTCTTCCAGTCGAGCTTCACTTATTTCAGCCAATCTCTTCCAAGCAAACTCGGTCCAGATCCTTCCACTACCAGTGTTGACAGCTCGTTTTCTTGTTCTTCGTATTTCACAACAACGTCTACAGTTCCTAGAACTTTGACTAATTCACCGAAGTATGTTCGAAGTTTCACATGAGCAGGTTTCATTTCAAGTTTCTTCTTTGCTGAATGTCCCTGATTAATTTCCTTGAACGTTTCTTCGCTAATGATCGTAGCGGCTGCACCAGTGTCAACTTCCATGCTCGTTGAAATTCCATTCAAGTCAATCACAACACGGTATGGCTCCTTACCTTCCGCAACCACTCTAAACATCGTATATTCCTCCCCATTTTCTTCTTCCTCTTCTTCCGAACCTGTCGCTTCCATGTGATGTATGTTCCCACGCTTGTTGTTTTTTTTAGGTATTTAATATTCGCCCAGCGAAACGGCAAGTGGAACGACACTTGATCGCCTTGTGACCTTTCTTATGACACCGATAACATTTCTCATCCTTGTACCTACATTTTTCAGCTTCATGAAACTTTTAATTCCCTCTGCAACGATAACATTCCCTAGCTGCATGTTTGCACTGTTGTTTACTCAAGCGGTCTACTGGCTGTTCCTTGGGTTTCTCCACCGAATTTCCTTGCTGTATATCGCGCGTGTTTTTGTCTGCTATTTCCATAGCTGTAGCTAATTCCAGCGCTTTCTTGAAATCCAATTGGCTCTCCGCCAGCAGTCGACGTTGTATCCTCTCATCATTCACTCCACATACCATCACGATCCCTCATCATGTCTTCCAACTGATCACGAAAGTCGCAATGCTCCGAAAGACTTCGCAATTCAGCGACGTATTGCTGGATTGTCTCTCCTTGTTTTCTAAAACGGCAGTTGAATTTGAAACTATACACATACTTGAAGGTCGCGGGTTTAAATGATTTTTAACAATGTTTATCAGCTCAGCAAAGGATTTGTCGGTCGGCTTCCCTGGCGCCACTAAATTCCTGATGAGCTTGTACGTTTTGGCTCCACACGAGCTTAATAAGACTGCTCGTTTCTTCCCGTTATCGGTAATTTCATTTGCCGTAAAATAATGCTCCAGTCGCTCCGCGTATTCGATCCAATTGTCGTTTTCCTGGAATTCCTCCACTTTACCGATCGAAGCCATAATATCCTCGTCGCCAAATGTAATATTCTCACGCTTAACTGCTGTGAATTCCACACAGACTTCGTGAACAAAACTAACTGCCTTTTATTTGATCCAACTTTTTGCACACTGCGAAGCACATGGTCTCTCAGTAAAACTACTGGAGGAGCGGTTACATAGCTCATACTACAATGAGTACTCTACATGCTATCTAACGTGCGTATATTGTCACTGATACATCTGTTTTTAATGAAGCCTGACTGATCTTCTGATGTAAGTTCCGGTAAAACCATTTTGATTCCATTTGCAATGGCCTTTGATGCAATCTTATAACCGCAGTTTAATAGTGTCAATGGGCGCCAATTTTTAATCAGGTTGGGATCTGCGTCCTTCTTTAGTATAATTAAGTTTGACAATTCCTCTCCTTTGTGATACAGCGATTTTTCCTGTTTGGTAAGAGAAGTTTAGGGCCTCTGTTAATGTTTCACCTATGTCTTTCTAAAAAACTTTATAAAATTCACGTGGCAGCTAGCCATCAGTACCAGGTGTTTTTTTCTGTGGCCATACCGTTTAATGGTTCCAAACACTCTTTAACACTTAAAAGACCCTCACAATGCTGTTTTCTTTCTTCACTCAATACTTCTCGTGTAGGTGGAAAGAAAACTTCCGGGTAATCGTTAACTTGTACTTTTGAACTGTAGAGATTTTTATAAAAGGCCTCGCACTCGTGTAAGATTTCTCTGTCGGCTTGGATTAAGTCTTTGTCATTGACTTTCAATTGGGTAATTGTTCCTTGTTTGCAGTGTCTCTTCTCTAAGTTTAGAAAGTATTTAGTGTTTTTTTCGCCCTCATTGTACCATCGCGATTTAGATCTTAACATAGCCCCTTTTGTCTGGTATTCGATTATGGTTTCAAGTTCCCGTCTTTTCTTTTCTAACTCTGACCATACATTTTGGCAGTCGGTGGCATCAATGTTGGCGGTCTGCTCCTCTAGGATTTTAATTGTTTTTTCTATATCATCTTGTTTTTGAACCATTTTTCTCTTATTTATCCACTGCCAAACTCAATTAATGTCTCTCTAATTTCATTTTTATCATTTCCCACAGTAAGTTTGGAGTGACAGTATTATCCAGTGCGTCATCTTTAGTTTGAGTTATAATGGATTGTATTTTCTTTATATATTCTTCGTCCTTTAGGAATGAGGTATTTAGTTTCCAGAAGCCCAGCTGTCCTCTCATGTTGTTATGTGTCGAAATTTGCAACGTGACCAGTGAATGATCTGTCTTATAACCAGGGGCTATGTCTGTATTGATTGAGTTGCAAGATGTGCATTGACTTACGAGAAAAAAGTCAAGTCTGCATTGTATTTCGGGGTTCTTTTGTCTCCATGTAAATCGTCGTTATTTGAACTCTGTTTGTAACAGTGTTAGTTGTTCTATGCCCAAAATACATTTTAAATACCCTATTTTAATCATATTTATTAAACAAAATAGATTGTAAATTGATGAGAGAGGTTTTCCTTTTCATGAAATATAATTTAACTACACTTAAGATATATTTCAAACAGGGGCGAAAATTTAAATTTTTTTGTCAAATAGGAATAAAATACAGGAAAATAGTGTTCAAATACTGAAAATACATTTTAAATACTTTAAAATCAGTTTCAAAATACGTATGGTTTGGTAAGGGAGTGCAATTACGTAACGTGTTCATTATAATTGAGTGTTTAAAAGCCAGGACTGTTCTAGTTCTCCGTTACTATTATTTTTCGTTAAAAAACAAACAAACAAACATGAATTTAGTATAAACTTGCTTGCATGTAAGCTATAATTGATTAATGTTGTAAGTATTTTTTATCGTCGGTCGAAGATTGTTAATAAAACTGACAACTCAATCAAGCTCTTTCGTTCGAATTCAATTGTGCGCTAAATTTCACAAAGTTGACAGGGTCAGATACGATTGATGAACAAGTGACTCATTTTTTACAAAACATAGCCGCTGTGTACCCTCGGTTTAGTTTAGTATACTGGATGCACGAGAACGTGGCAAAACTATACCGCACGGAACATCCAATTATCCTAAAAAATGTACGGATAAAGGTCTTACTACCGATAAACCGATTGAATCATCACGAGTAGAAGCGTCAATCGCCTACCCGAGCTACTTTGGGTGAGCCAACGTTTCCTAAATTTCCTACAAACCTTTGCGAACTGTTTACATGAGAAACGAAACGTTATTTTGGCTGGAAGGGTGATTCGCCTGCCGGGTCACCCCTCGATGGTAAGGTCACCTTCCGATCCGTACGGTCAACTAACTAATTTCTCCATATTAACGATCAACTCGGTGAGATTTTGCCTGAGGGTATCGTGTCAATGGTTACCACTATAACAAGGCTAAATTGGGTTTGAATATGTTGCCGCCTGTTAAAGAATATGACCATCACAAGTGCGTACATCCAAGATGTATTAAATAAGTAAAAGGTTCAAGGTAAAAAGCCACCTTCTAATGGAATATACTTAATTCGTTTCCTGTTCAGATAGCGAAACTTCAGTACATGTGACGCTTAAGCCCTCTCACTCGTGACGCCCAAATAAACCTTTTAATAAACCTTTTGTTTGGCGGATAAGCCTTTTTTCATGCAAAACCGCAAAAGAATTATTGAGAAGATAATTGAAGAAAAAAAATTCCAAAGTTTAGATGTTCTATAATATCAATAACGTTGATGATTTTTGGAGTCGGATTCAAACGGCCGCGGTTAATTTTAACGTATTTCCATCGTTTGTTGAGAGTCTGCCTGATTTTCGCCGATTCCTGATGATTCTGTGCAACACCCCCTCTCACTATTGTTGTGGCTTTTCTTTGTCTTGCACACGGTTAGACCTTCGCGAAGCTCGGGTGAAAACAAGCGCTTCATCTCTGTCATGAAAATAGCGGCACTCAAAATAACAGGAGTTTTTGTTGTGGACGCACATCCAGTGTCAGAAATGGGATGTTGCTCTGTCATTTTTGTAGTGCAGTTGTGATGTATCTATCCTTACGTATTACTTCAGTAAAAGGAATAAGCCAAACTGCTATGCAGCCCTCCCTTCTATGAATACAGGCAGATCTTATAGCCAAATGAAGATGGTTCCAGGCACTCGCGATCGGTAGTTGTTAACTAAGACAAAGCAAGATGCATGGCGGAATGTGTACATGCTCTAATATGAATACGTGGGTCGATAATATAAATGCTAATAACAGGCTAAGTTGTTCTCCAGTCGCCAATGAGTGTTTGTTTACAGGCTAAGCTCCGGTCGCATGTGAAGTGAGTCCAGAAATGTTTCGCACTTACAATTATATATTATTATGTTGACTCATTTGACTCTGTGGTCATTTGTGTCATTTGAAGTATTTAATAGTCTTCTTTCTGTTCTTTAGTTTAGGGAGTGCCAAATGATGATGATAATTGCGTTCCTCAGTTTTTACCCGTTTCTGTCAAGATTTTGCCGCAGGGTAATAAGATGAGTTATAATTGGCTTGGATGAATCGCTTGTTAGAATCGCCGGCTGAGAATAACATATAAACCACCAGCGGAATTAAGCCTTTGCCATGCATGGATAAAGTTAAACACACTTAGGGGTAATTTCAAATGTAATTTTAAAATATAATTTATAAAGTATACTCAATTAATTTGTGATTCAGTTAAGATGTCTTAAATACTCACAGTTATTTTTCCTCTTTTATATATCGTTGACTCAGAAACCTCTGACTCCTATGAGAAAGACAGTTTAACTGAGCACGGTCCATCTTGTGTGTTTATATTTCTCGGAGTGGTCAGACCAGGACACTCTTTTAGTGCTCTCGTCGCAAGTGAAGGC
>CALNXI010001475.1:112714-125187 GCA_942486025.1 Porites evermanni | reverse complement strand
AAAGAATACTTAAAACAAAGGGGCATTCAAAGCTCAGGAAAACGTAAGGTTGAACTGGTAGAACTTTGTGAGAAAAGTGAGGAGATGAAAGTCCCAAAAAATGCTGAAGAGGAAGCACCAGTCGATCCAAGAATTTCTATGAAAGAGCAACTGAAAACCGATGAGGGAGATCTCGCAAATCCGTTGGATAACGAAAACCGTATTTTTTGCCAATGGGCCAAAAACTTTACTAACGTACCGGACTTTAGATTCCCCGATCTTTTTAATTGCCTGGTGGGAAAAGATACCGTATACAACAGCGAAAGCCTAAAAAGTTACAAATCTCTATTGGGTTACAAATTATTTTTTGATGGACATGTGGAAGAACTTTGGTATCACGCACCTCAACCCAATAGTAATTACAGTTTCTTAAGTTTGCTGTAAAGCCAACTGAAAAATCCAAGACTGAAGATGGTTCAGCAACATACAGGGGGTTTTTCATTTTAAAGAAGGATGGAAGTGTCAATTCAGCCTACTGCTTATGCAAAGGAGGCTATGTATTTTCTTCTTTTGATTTCTGAAGCCTGTCTATGTGCTTGATATTCCATAAACATACGTTTGAGAATCAAAACGCTTGGTCTTTTCAGTTGTTTTTCTCTGTGACAGGTTTTGTTTTATTCAGATTCGAAGGTTTATATTTCCCTTGTAGCAGTTGTAACATGAGTAAAAAGTAGATGCCTCCTGAATTGAAGATCTAAATCAATGGATGCATTATTTTAAGTCTCAAACCTTATGGATCATTTATGACTTCAGCACTAAGTATTAAAACAGTAGTTCAAAGTCAGAATCTGTGAGCCTAGTAACTGAACTTATTGGCTACTTTACAGTCTATCAGTGTGAACAATGTGAGATACAGAAGCAAATGTGAGATTCAATGATCTCCAATCACGTACATCAGGACAGTGCATGTGGAAAAACAGAGGAAAGAGAAATGAGGGAAGTTTGCCCATTCAGGACCTTCAAACGAGTGGTAGTTACGGTGTGACATTGAAAGACCCAATTCACCCAAGAGATTTTAATCCAATTTGTATTCCCTATAATGTGACTGAACTGGAACAAGATTTTAAAGCTGGGTTGCTGGAAACATATCCTAGCTCTTCAGCTCTGCCTTTTTTATCTTCAACTAAAGGACCCAGACCCAAACAGAGGAAGACGTCAGAGCTTTCATCAGCAGTGATGTTAATGTCTGTAAAGAAGAAAGTGTTCAAAGTGTACATGTATATTCAATGAATGATTACGCCAAAGTTTTTGTTTCTGTTAATACTGAAAAAGTGATGCCTACAGTTTCTAAAGAACTTGCAATTGAATTCCTTGAGTCTATTCCATTTAATGAAGAGAAAGCAGAAATGATCAACAAGAAAACTGTCTATCAATCCCAGTCTCAATTTTGGTTTGATCAAAGGGCAGGAAGAATTACAGCTTCCTCATTTTACACTGTGTGCCACCTTAGAGAGAGCACAGACAGAAGAAACACTATTAAACATCTCATGAATTACTGTCCAATTGCTGAAGATGCCATGCCACGACAGTTGACATGGGGGCATGAAAAAGAAAAGCGAGCACTTAGTCTTTACATAAAAAAACAGAACAAAAATCATGAAAAGTTGTCAATAGAAAAAAGTGGACTCATTGTAAACACATTATGGCCCTTCTTAGGAGCCAGTCCTGATGGTATAAGGATTTGTGCTTGCTGCCAAAAGAAGTTAATTGAAGTTAAAAGCATGTATGCAAAAAGAAATCTCCCTCCACATGTTGCAGCTGAGGAGAACCTCATGCTTGTGGATGGCAAGTATGAAATTAAAAAAGAAACCAAATGGAACTACCAAATCCAGGGACTGATGGGGATAACAGGGATTCATCGCTGTGATCTAGTTATATATACCCTCAAAGGAATATTGATTGTAAACGTTAAGTTTGATAGTGATTTGTGGAATGAAATGCTCCAAAAGCTGAGAAACTTCTTCGTGGAGTATATAGTTCAGGAACTATTCCACCATGACATACTTAAGTCATTATAGAGTGACTGCCGTTAGATGCTGATTGTAAAAGTGAAGGTGCTTAAAATTAATAGTGTTTTTTGTCTGTGCTGGATTAGATACCACATAATTTTATTGATCTGTCTCTGGATACGTTTAATACATGTTTCATTTACCATTTACATACACTAAGTAGGTCTGCTTTTCTGCTCTCTGGACAAATGCGTCAGTCATTTGGCCAGTGGTGGTAGCAAATTACACAGAGCAGCACAAACACTTAGAATATTGTCTGCAGTGGGTAGCATTTGAAGAAGGAAGTTCCCTTGTAGAATTCTAAAGTCCTTAAGACGTCCAATAGCACGTTCAACGTGGATCCGAACACTTGCAATGGTACGGGTAGATTTTACTGCCTTTTTTGAAAGTTGCTTTCCTGTGTAAGAGGAGAAAAAAGGATTTTGAATGAAGTAAATGCCAATTCAAAAGGTACTGATAGTAAAGTACTTGCTTTTTTGGAAACCTTTTTTCCAAACAAAACCTGTACTAAATTATTGGATGGGTGGAAGTGGCAAACCACTGCCTCACACCAGCTCTTTCTGAATTTTCTGGATCCACCCCTGCTATGTAGACATGTTTGGAAGTTAGTAGAGACTACCTTTATCTTTGAGCAGTTCAACTTAACCCTATAATATAAAAAATATTCCTAAGAAACTTCTTCTGTTTAGTTAGAAAGATCCTTTTTACAAGCAACAAGTAATGGATGCTGTTATATCTGGTTTTTTTTTTTGTTTTTTTTTTTTTACTTTGTCCAGGGAGACCTTCTCTTTTATCTTAGCATACCCTCTTCCACCCCTACCCCATTAGCTCCCTTTATTGGAAAGGTACCTTTGCAAAGTGGTGGGATATTAAGTGCAACTTTCTTTCTTGTAAGCAGATCTCTGATGTTGAACCCCTTGTCGGCCATAACAGAATCCCCCTCTTCAAGTTTGTCCAGTAGACCACTTCTTTCTGTGATGTATCTGTCACTGACATTTCCAGTCCATAGTTTAGAAACAAAGGAGAAGTAACCTGTTGGAGTGATTCCCACCAGTGCTTTCATGGTATTGTGCTGTTTATAGTTACTCCATGTAGCTCTCTGGGCACTAGGGGATGTTGGCTTTTGCAAAAATATCTCTGTGCAATCTATTATTATTCGAGTGCTTGGAAATTTGTTAAAAGAACT
This sequence comes from Porites evermanni, assembly GCA_942486025.1. Lineage (NCBI taxonomy): Eukaryota > Metazoa > Cnidaria > Anthozoa > Scleractinia > Poritidae > Porites > Porites evermanni. The sequence goes on along the minus strand of CALNXI010001475.1, from coordinate 121,953 downwards.
TGGCAACTTTTTCTTAATTTCTTCCTTACAAGGCCATTTAAGAAGAATGTCACGAAAAACTGTAGATAAAAAGCAAATCCACGTTGTGAAAACTTTGCTAACTGATCCTTCTGATACTCCAAAGATATCTGTAAGATGTCTGCTTAAAAGCCCAAGTCTGAGTCTCACCAAAGTTAAGATAAATTCCTCCATAATGGTCAATAATCTTTGCTTTCCAGGCTTTTTTTTACTTGAATCTTTTTGATAGCTTACTTTTTTTTCTTTGTTTTTGTCCCAATACTTAAGTTTTTCTGCAAACGGCTTGAGCAAATTAAATATCATCATAAAGCAAGCAAGGCTAGGTATACCCGTAAAAAATTTGACAGACTCGTCATCTTTCAAAACATCATCCACAAAGAGCTCTCTTTTCAATTGTTTTTTGTTTGATAACTTTGATTTAAGTTCGGCGTTCTCTTGTTTTAAAGCGTCAATTTTACTGGTTAAAACCTCTAGATCTTCGTAAGGAAAGTCCGTTTGAGTTCCTTTGTCGTTAGGAAGAAGGTGGCAATAATTGTGATCTAAAAGGGCTGCATCGTCGCTTAAGAAACAAATGTCTTTGTCTTCCTCGGTAAGGCTTCTCTTTTGAGGTTCAGGACATTTTTCATCAACAGCACGTCTCTTTCTGTCCTCCAGTCTCTTTTCACGGGAAGAAACACGACATTGGTGGGTCGAGGGATTAAAATTTTTCGGTAATTCACCTGGAATAACTTCTTTTCTTCCGCAAAGCGACTTTTTGATGGATGAAGCCTCTAAGTGTGCGCTGCAAATCCGAGGGTTTTTTTGATTTTGGAATTCGGGATCACTACGTGTATAGAAGTTTTTCCATAGCCTTCTAAAATGCCCTTCCGAAGGAAAACAGAAAAAGGAAAGATCCGGACGATTCCTTGAACTGTTCAAGCAGTTTGCCACCGAACAAAAATTCACCATGACTTTTGCAAAACTTGGAGCATTTCAACTTACAGTGAAGACAGTGAATACATTTGTTTTTTTTTATTTTCCCAGCGGTCCTCTAAGCCTCGTTTACATGCAAGTACCTAGTTCCCAGGAGCGCGCGTCCAAGAATTTCGAAAGGACCCTATTTCATACGCTTTCATAAGCTCCTAGGCTTATATATCCTGAATATGGATCGTATGCAACTCAAAATAGAGATAACCACGCTGTATTGCTTGATTCTGCTGCCGCCATTGTCCTCCACAGAGTATTCTCAGTTGGAAAATTTTAGATTTGGCGCCAATGTTCGCTTGTGATTGTGGAAGTAGAACTTTTTTTATTATGAACTTCTTAAACTTTCTTAGGTGAACTTCTAAAAACTCGAAAACTACTGTTTGAGACTCAAACGAAAGCAATAAAACTGGGATGGGATTCGCACTCTCACGGGATTTATTTTACTTCAGTAATTTTTTTCGTAGCCGCAGCCGAGTTCCGGTTAGGTCTCGGTCGATGTTAGATAGGATTTCGTCACGTGTTGACACTAAATAATATCGACCGAAACCAGCGTTCTTTGGGAAGACTATAAGCCTCGTCGTTCAATGCAATACAGTTGAGTCTATTACAGTCATTACAGATTTGACATTTTTTTAGTGATATAAACTGGAAACGACAATATTGACCATTTTATAACGCAAACTAACTCAAATATAGCATCTTTGCTGTGATCGATCAAGTGCGCGGAAGTCAACGGGATCATTTCAGTCATTTTGTAAGACGCCGCTGATATATCGATGACTCATCCGGTTTAGGTCGATGTTACCCAGTGCTTTCCGCCAAACAAAGGTGACTTTTGTCTACGCATGCTCGAACTATTCCCAGGTTTCTCGGGTTTTCGTAATTTTCACAATCTGGTCCCTAGAGCCTCCGTTACTTTTGTCAAAGTCTCTCAAACGGACTGGAGAGAATGCTTTTGTCCAGTCGCTTTATAAAAGGATTGTGGTCTCTGGGAACGAGATTGTAGTTTTCACAGAACAAACAAATTTGAACGGCAGAAATTAATCACCCGAACTTCGAAGAAGGTTTATCCTTCAACAGGTCGTCGGTAACCCAGGTAAAGGACTTTAACATAAAAACAAACTCAATGTGAAGACAGAAAAGCATGTTTCACGTTCTTTACGGTATTTTTTCGGTCGATAAAGCTCTACTTGTAGACACATAACATCAACAAAGATGGCGATCTCACCACAACAATGCTTCGGCGAGTAATCGTGGAGTCATTTTTATGTAGCCCAAGGCTGTTCCTCAGGTCCTAATGGACGCTAACAAAAAGGAAAAGGTCTGTTGTGGTAAATAAATGTAAATTTTGTTGAAAAAAAAAAAAAACGATTTGCATAAGAACAACGTGATCTACATAATAAAGAATGAGGGGTTGTATCAAAACAAGGTCAACTCTAGCCTCCACTGTAACTGTAAAATAGGATATTATTGTTTTCCGTTTAGTTTTAGATGCAGATGTAGTGTTTGCTTATACTTTGGACTACATTTACATGTATTAAATAACCAGCAAAAAAGTGATTAAGTAAAGTACATGTATATGGTGGGCCCCCCTTTGAGCATTAATTACGGTGAACCTAGACTGCAAAACAGTCGTTTTTTTTTTCTTCTCAAAATCAGTAAAGAAATCGGTAAAGCGTACCGTAAGAGTCTGCGCGAACCTCACACGCCCGTTTTAGCGTCTCTCCCCAGGTCTCGCTCTCTGTTTTCAGCCTCGTTCCAGACCTTTTGTTTGACTGCTCGCGCGTTGCGTACTTGAATACGCAAAAATACGGACTGTTTGGCAGTCTACAGTGAACCGCATCCAGACGTTAACCGACTCCAATTCTTCTCTAGTTTTGTAGAAAACAGGTAACTTATTTTAATAGAAGGGGTCGTGGTGAGGAATGTTTTGAAAAAAAAATAATAATAAATAAATAAATAAGGAAGTCTCTGAGTGGCTACATGCATCATTCCGCCATTCAGAGGCCGTACAGTCAGAAATTCACAACCTGGCAGGAAACAGAAAAACTATACCTAAGCTTATAAAACTCAACAACACTCTAAATAATTGAAGATCAAGACATCGTACACAGTTTGAGTGATAAAACATGCCACATAAACAATAAGCTTACCTTTCTCCGGGTCGGCAGGACGTTTCAGTGAAGTGGAAAAATACGTTTCCTCCTCCAAAAAAGACTCTTTATTGTAGTATTTCTTAAATTAAAAATTTCCCATCCCAGCCGATATACTTTGCTTTAGATGAGTCTTTTTGGCAAGGCGGCTCAGCAATACACGCGTGTTAAAAATCTTGTCAACACCCCTATAAGTACTATAGGCTAAGAGAAAGACATCACACTTTGTTAACCTGTACATGCCATGCCAGGACTTTAGCTTTGGAAGCCATATTTGTTTACTCACTGGGCGCGCGGTGAGGAGACTGAACACTTCAAAATCAAACAGCCAATCAGACAAGTCTCCTTTGTTCGACCGCCAGTTTTTAAAAAACGCTGTACTTACCAGTCCCTTTCTCGGCATTCTCAAACCCATTCCCGCTTAAACCACAGGAACCCAACTCTTCATTTGCCTGCTAAGTCGGCGGGATTGTAATAACGTGAACAAAGTTTTGGCAACTAAAACTGCCAGATGCACAAAAACAAGTTAAGATTTCCGTATAACGGCCATACATTTTATTATGCATACATGTTTCGACTCTATTCATATTAACTGTTTGTGAGAAAAACTATTCCGCACGCATAATAAATGTACCTTTATATTACATGAAATTTTCGCGACATGTTTATTTCGTGATTTTGCGAAGCCGAATTTTATATTTTGAATCATTTTAAATTCGCGTTTTTGATTGCAACAATTTACATTTCATAGGCAATGTTAATTAGCATGTCTTTGAATTAGATAAAACCACTTTGAAAGGAACAATAACGTCAAAAATAAGAAAAATGCAACAGCAGTTCGGGACTAAATCTCAAAGCAGTTCTTATAATGTCCACAAAGAACTTCGTGCTTGTCCGTGAATTATTGTTCTTGAGTCAATTGACCACAACATCCATTTACACTGAAAATTCCTCAGAAAAGTAAAGAATGTGATTAGTGTAAACGTTGGCAGTGGTAATAAACTCATTCTTTCTCAATTATTGACATAATATGAGTCACCTAATTTCCGTGTCATGTTATGTTCGCAACACTCATTGTTCGAATCACTTTAATTTCTCGATTTCTTTTTTTGTATTGCGAAATTCGCCCGAATCAACGTGTCTCGAAATTTTCAGGTATAGTGTTTTATGGAAATCTTACAAAAAAACAATTCCGCCAGCAGGCTAACTCTTCACAGGCGGACGAAACATTAGAGAAGTGGAAAAATAGGGTGGAAAAAAATGTATGCAAAAATGATTGGGAACAAAATTTTCGTGCAAAATCCTTATAAAGAGATTTTTTAGAAAAACTCTTACAGAAGAAAAGTTCCCCTTACAGCGGAATAAAGTAAACACCATTCCTTGGTAAAACCGAGGGATCAGTTTAATCAGCTCCCTCTATACCAAGAGAGTTGTCTATAATAACTTCTGAGACAAAAGACAGAAACTTCGATCGACTTTATGGGTGTGTTCCTTTCGGCGAATCCAAAAACGATTTTTGATCCTAGATTTGCCAGATTTCGCGGTCGAAAGGAACGTGAAATCCGAAATTGGATTTGTAACCCTGGTAACCTTTCGCCAACGCGTGCAATATGCACGACAGCCTCTCAAGAAATGACGTGTTTTCTATTGTTTGAAAAATTATGCGATTAAACCGTGCAGAATTTAGTGCTCGGCGGTTCGAATAGCGACGATGGAACATATAAAACAGGCAAAGAAAGAAGCGCATTAAAATTGAAAATTATCTAAAGAATGTCGGCCAGTTTGATCCAGTTCCATAGCTCGGATTTATCGAGTGCCTGTCGCGTCTACAAGCGAGTTTGTAGTTAGATAGCAGTTCATTTGTTACTTTTACTTATTTCTGATTTCAAGCAATCTTTAGAGACAAATGGTTAGTATATGGATATTTTAATGTACCAGGAACAATCTTCTAGTGTTTTCAGATGTTTTGCGGCAAATGGCAGCAACGGGAATACTTCAACTGGAAATACCGCTGGATCATCTGACTAATTTCGGATCCACTGTGAATGGAACAGCGTAGATCACTAATCCGTTAATCTGGACTTGGATTCTTCGGATTTCAAATCCAATGAATCCTTTTCCAAAAAGGATTCACCAGATCAAAAATCCGGATTTGGATTTGCCGAAAGGAACGCGAAATCCGTTCTTAGATCTAAAATCCGATTTTGGATTCACCGAAAGGAACACACCCTATGTCTATTATTTAACAACTGTTTCTCGAGCCCGAATGGGCTCTGAGTCAATAGCCCATGAGGCCGAAGGTCGAATGGGCTATTGACTCAGAAGCCATGAGGGCGAGGGGAATAATTGTTTTAGTAAAATCCAACTAGTTGATCAAAAATATCGGGACAAAACAACTTTAATTAGCTAGCAAAACGCGATTCAGCCGCCATTGTTTTGGTTTTCAAAGCCGGCGCTTTTCGCTACTAACATACTGCTTAGTAGTAGCTCAGACCACTAGTTGGATTTTACTAAAAAAGAATGGTCGCTATGAAAAACAAACAAACGCACAAATCACGTGACATGCTGATTATCATTTCTTCGCTTTACTTTATGTTATTCCAAAAAGGTCGGGAATTGCTAGAATTCCTAGGATCTAGATTTCAGTAGCCACTTCTTGTTTATCTTAAAAGGGTTCTTAAGGCTCCTTAAAAAGCCAAATAGTATATGTTTCTTTTTATTCAAAATCACAGGTTCCACCATGTTGAGAAAAAAAGGCAGATCCTTTTAAGGTAGAATAAATCGTTTATCAGTGCAAAAACTGTCACTTTCTGATTGCTGCAGATATTTTCAACTCCATAACGTTAGTCCTTTGGGGGCAAATTGCAGGCAACGTATGTATTGACATTAGTGAAATAAATTCAAGAATAGGATTTACCTCGTTTTATGTGCAAATGCGAGTCAAGGGCCTCTGTGCGTCACTTGGGAGTGATGGAGAGCCACGTGTGATGCCTATCGTCCTCCATGTGCATATATACTATCTTTTAATAATTATCTCTATCTCATTTTGGAATACGTGTGCGCGTGGGAGCCTCTGTGAAGTAAGAGGCGAAAACGGAAAAATTTTAATGCAGTACTAAAACTGCTGCTTATAACCTCTTCCACCTATAAGCTCCACAGTTTTACGGCCTGCCACCCTGTAAACAAAAAAATAAACAAATGAATTCCATTTATATATTCTGACATTTTGAAGCTTAATTTAACTTCAGTAAATGCAAAACGTATTATGATCAGCACTGCTATAGTTTGATTGGAAGCGCTTTTTCTAGCTCTCAGTCTATTCAGTTGGCCTTGAAATCATGATTGTGCCCCTTACAATCATATCTTGATGCGATGGTAAGGTTGCTAGTTAATTAAATTTGGAATCTATTTCTAGTTCCTTGTTTTATAATAGCGCTGCGATCAGGGACTGCTATAGAAACCTCCTACATTACAAAGTACATTGGACTCCCTAAATTTACCTCGTTTCTAATTGAATTACTGCGCTAGCTGCCTAGGTAGCTACTGCATTGTAAGGAAGCGAGTGGCTATCCGTCGTGGAGGTGGTAACTCCTCGTGCAAAAAGCCAAAGCAAACTCTTAATAAAAACTAAACGCAAGGTCCTGAGCGGGATGCAGGTCTGTGAGAACATTTTCGTAACCGGGTCAGTCTACGCCCAGTAGTGAGAACTGCAGGATCTAAATTCATAGATAGCTTTTGGAGCTCTTAATCAATTAAGATTCTCCATTTGTTACTATCGGTGGTTGTGCATGCATGTATATGAGTGTGTGCGAGCGCCAAAGTGCAAAGTGAACTTTTATCGCCGAACGCCTTAGACGGGCGCAGCCACGAAATACTTTCAGTTAGTTCGGAAATGCGATAATTGGTACGAATCCACCATCCTTTGAATTCCCACCGGAGGCTCCAGAACAGGGAGCTTTAGCAGCTTTTAGCATCAACGATGGCAACGGCAGCGAAAACGTCAGTTTTAAAATGAATTCCCGTTTTTTCAATCTTTGTCGCGTTTATTCCAATTTGCTGAAAATGGCAAGTGTAAGCGAATTTCCCTGGAGTTGATTTCTTGAGGACCGCACTCAAGTTCAGAGAGAGAAAAAGAGATTCGTCGTCGCTTGTTTACGTCCTCCATAAAACTTGCAATTAGGCATTTCACGTCGTAGTCGTGCAAAGACGGTAAAGAAATGTACAAAAAAGCGTGATGCACGTGCAAAGTTGTTGTTTTGCGTAATAAACATATTGCTTTTTTTGACGTTCTCGTCGCCGTCGCCGTCGTCGTTGCTAAAACTCCCTATTATTACTTCGCAGGCGCCCTTCAAACATAATAAAACGTGTTTTGACACTTGCCATGCATTTTCGCGTTCTTGTTGAGTCCTAATCTGTACTCGGTGAAATTTTCAACTACAGTAATCTAAGGGAAACAAACAAAAGTTGATAGTGAAGCCAATGACGGTCTGTCTTACTGAACCACTATTTCAGGGTTTTCTTTGATTCTAATGTGTTTTTAGGGTTTTAAAGTAAAACCTTCAAGCGTCCGAAGGCTCTCGCGCGCGTTGTATGCTTTCTGGAGCTTTGACCAGGGTTTGACAAGGATCTGCTACTCGCAGACAATACTTTTGGATCTGAAACTGCTCCTCTTTAAAATAACCTGTCTTTCTGTCCTACCGTATGGCTGCCAAACGTGCTTAATCACAAAAGACATGGGTGTGAAACTAATTGTTTTTACGACTTCATGTTACAGGATCATGTTGAACAGGATTTCTCAGAGGATGAAATCGTGTGCACTGCCTGAGACTGAGCCAGTTGGAGACGACTTACGGTCGACCGATAATGATGATGATGAATGTAATACTGAAAAATCATGCCATAGCTCGTTTAAACTCACCTTAGTGCCGTAAAGCTTCACGTCAGTGCTCAGCGTTAATAGGGAGCTTAAGCAACGACGACGCGGACGGCAACGAGAACGGCAAAAAACCAATAGGTTTGATTAGCAAAAGAACAACTTTGCACGTGCATCACGCTTTTTTTGTACATTTCTTTGCCGTCATTGCCCGACTACAACGTGAAAGTGCCTGAATTCACGTTTTGTCGAGGACGGGAACACAAGACAACAACTTTCTTTTCTTTTCCTGAACTTTGATACAGTCCTTTAGAATTCAACTCCAAAAACATTTGCCAACATTTGACGAAGTAAACGAGATGGAATAAGCGCGATAAAGTTTGAAGCGGTGCGAATTCACGTTTTTGTAGCTCCCTAATTATGGCCGTCAGAGACGTGGTAACGGTCCTTAAATATGGACGAGACTGGTAATAAACGGTATACCTAACCCGGGACTAGCTGTGATACTACCGGCCATCTTCAAGACATCAGCATAGCAGCCAAAGAAGCCATTATATCGGTGTAAAACGAATATTAGATTGCGGTTGCTTCATGCGTCTTGTTTTGTGACTTTTTCTGTGTTCGTTTTTGTCACCATCTCTAAATATCAATCATGTTCAAAACACCGCTACTAACAAAATATTTCGTAAAGCTTTTTAGCAAAACTCTTTAGAATGATATTCAGCAATAAAAACAAGGTGTGACCAGGAGCCGATTTCTAGGCTCCTGGTGTGGCAACATAGCCCAAGTGAATGCAAAGTTTTGCAGTATGTAATCAGGTCAAAAATCTGTTTGAGTGGTCAAAGTTGGGGCTGATGGGCTTCTTTATCATGACCACTCCAATATTATAAGGGACCAGGCCATAATTATTGTTGACCCTTGCTTTTTTGGTATTTTATGTAATTTTCCACAGCATTATTTTGTGAAAAGTTGGTAACTGAATTGCTCTTGAGGAATTCATGATCGTAAGATTTCGTAACCACGGGGTATTCGCCTAATTACATCAAACAAATTACATTCATTTTCATAAATGATGCATCATTGGTTGGCTAAAAGAGGCCTTGTTCCTGTAAATTTCAGCACTTCTGAAGTTAGTTTGTTTGTAAATTGTAACGCACGCGACGACCTTCCTTTTTTTTGAAAGATCGTATAGACCTACCATTAACACTCTGGTCCAAGGGCTCTGAAGT
>CALNXI010001475.1:77980-96108 GCA_942486025.1 Porites evermanni | reverse complement strand
GGGGGGGGGGGGGGGCAGGTTGGGGGTTGATGGACCGTCCCGTTATTTCGATTTTGCCTTCAGTGGAAAGCCTATGACCTTTTTCTACAAGATGAAGTATATTTTATGCGTGGTGGCACTGCTGGAGGTCTGTGACGTCACCAAACATGGTCGCCATCTCGCATTTTTTCAAGAACTGAAAATCAGGTAAAAACATTGACAACTGATAATTTTTTTCGCTTAACAAGTAAAACAACACATAAATAATTACTTTGCATCATTTTATCCAGAAGCAGGAGAAGTTGAAAAACATGCATTTTCACTCAAAAATGGCTTGACCACTTGCTACTTATGACGTCATATCTCGTATCCATAGTAACTGACCATCTTCAAACTTGTCTCAAAATGCGCGCGAGAGATAAGTGAACAGCTGTAGAAAACTTAAGGTTTCGAAGTTTTATCGTCTAGGGAAAAAATCCGAAAAACCCTAGGGGTGGGCAACCACACCCCCCCCCTTCCTTGTACGTCCGAGGGTTAAATTCTGACTTTTTGAAGACTCGTCTGGACCTTCTATCACTCGTTATCTGATTACACCTGATTTGACTTTCTATCACTAAAACTTACGCAAAGCACAGCGTTGGTTGGGCAAGACTATCATGTCAGACCTTCGCTGTCGTCCGCATTCCTTAACCTTTAGTACATAATATATCTTTGTTGTCACATACTGTTCTGCGTAAAATTGATTCAAGATGCATCTTAACTAAAATTAATTAACATTCTGGTATAGGCGAATGCCAGATCAGCTCTCACAATTGTAGCAACAATGCCATCTGCATTAACACCAAAGGTTCCTTTAAGGTGGCTAAACACAGTTTTGTGGGCGGTCAACGGTAACTCGCGTTACGGCGCGTGTATGGTACGTAGAGGACGATTTCCCAAAATCTACTCATTAAAATTGTGCGATATTTGGCAGAATTTTTACTTTTGTCGTATTTTAAATAATGAGAACTTTAAAATGGAAGTTCAACAGACGAATTTTGTGACACATTTAATGATTGCAGTACAATTATATTATTTATTATCTAAAAACCTGTCTGTTAAAATTTGGTCAAATAAGTTTCACATGGTAATGATTAATTATAGTAAGCTGTGTGCAAATTCAAAGGAAAATCTAATGAGCGAATTTTATTTAAACTGAGCGAAAGTGAAATTTTAAGGTTGTATTCAATCGTTTTATGTTGCCATGGAAACTACAAAAACGTCAAATTTTAACTGTCAATCAAAATCTTCCATCAGTATATTTTTCACTTGCCAAGTCTCAGCTTGTGAGCTGCTACCTTTCTCTTGCCATGATTTGGCAAATCACACATACTCACAAACTGCCAAAACTGTGTTCAGCCACAGTGGGAATGGTCACAACTGTTCAGGTGGGTGCTTGCAAAGTTTTATATATTAACTTAGGCTCGCCAATCCTTGCAGGGTCACCGTTACAGCCCACACTGAATTACTGAGGCCCGTAACAGTTCCTTCCCTCATGAGAAAAAGACCACCACACCGGGGACTACGTCCCCTACTATTTAAGAACAAAACGTGGGTTCTTTATCGTCCCAAAGAATTTTACTTGTGCGAGGGTTTTGAGACGGGGCCTACGACATATCGTCCTTATCCGAGAAGACTAAAAAGTCTAACCGTTTGCAGATTTCTTCACCGTGTCTTTTTTTGCGGTTTACGTTTTAGTTTTAAGTAATTTTGGTTATAAAAAATAAGTAAAGTAAAAGGCACACAAGCACAGAAGAGCTATTATATTATGTAAGCGACTCCTCGAAGTGTAGAAAAACAATTATTTTACTGGTATGATATGCTTTGCGCCTCGTATCATATTAGAAACCAAAGTTAAATATATGCGGTTCCTTTCTTATTAATGCAAAGCAACTTGGCAGCGAGTTTCAAAACAAAAAAGTGTTTATTGTCACATTAGCAGTGCTTGTATACTCTTTCAATAATCAGACGACCACTTTGTGGAATTCCTCTAATACTACAGATAAGGCACTTTTGCAGTGTTTATGTTTATCTTTTCTCGTACCAGCACCTCAAAATTTACTGGGTTTATTTTTCAGACACAGATGAGTGCAACGCTGCAAATAATAGCTGTCATGAAAACGCTTGGTGTAATAACACTCAAGGATCATTCACTTGCTCCTGTAAGCCAGGGTACGAAGGTGATGGATACAATTGTACAGGTAAAATTCTTTGGATTTTTTCAAATCCATATTTAAAACAACTAGCCTTGGTTTGAGAGGTAACTAATGACATGTTCTGAAATCAGTGCGAGAAAGGGAATGTGTTTTAACCGTAACTGACTATATAATTATATTATACTGGTGGCTATTTTGACTACCTGTTTGTTCAGGTAGAATAAATTTCATGTTTACTTTAATTATCACGCAGACGCAGACGAATGCCTGAAGAACTCTCACAATTGTAGCAAAAATGCCACCTGTACCAACACCGAAGGTACCTTCAACTGTAGTTGCAAACCAGGCTACATTGGAAATGGGCACAACTGTTCAGGTTGGTTCTTGGCATTCCTGTCTTGCTTTCCGTTAGTTTTGAGACTTCTCGGGTTCAGTGCAATTAGGGTTAATGTTCAGCAATGTACTTTTGTAAATTGAAGTAAATTATAGGAAATTGTTACTCGCTCTTTTTATAATAATTTCATTTATTTATTCAAATATTATTTACTTACTTATTCAAATCTAACATCTCAGTCGTCACGTTTGTGGATAACGACTCAGAGCTCATCTCTATATATTTGCACAACGCGGAAAACCAAGAGGGAGTAACTTTTAACCCCCCATTCCCTGTACTACGATGGGAGTATAAGAAAAGATGGCTGACCGAGATAAACAGTTATCCATTTATGATCGAACTTCTTGGAAAAAGAGAGATCCGGCCGACGCCGACAGCTTTTTCTTTTCTTAGAAGGTGGCTTAGTGGGTGGAAAAATTCTGAAGTCATTCTCAGTCACACAACAAACCAGTTACACTTCGACAAACAGCTCTTGCACAATTTTACTTTGGATAGGAATATTATGATTCATAATACGACCAACATGCCTGCCAGGTCAGGTTGTGGACTGATAAATGCCGAAGCTCTTCTTGGCGAGTATAAATGAAGACACTACATTAGAACATATTAATTAACTATTAACACAGATCGCGACATTACTAACAGGGGGGAACTGATTGTATTTGTAGAATTTGTACGAACAAATCTGAATCACGAGATCATTCAAAATTCAGATGCATGTACAATGTAACTCTGTCCCAAAACAAAAACGAATAATTATACAAAACTGTCAGTGCTCGAGGTGATGCATGGTTGAGACGCATATCGGCGAATAATCTCCTGAATTCCTTTAGAAAATGTCAGTAGTCTCTCAAAGACACTATTAATGCGATGTCCAATAGTCTTTGGACTACCCTAAAAAGGTTTGGTATTAATCTACACTTTCGTCAATCCCTTTACTACATCCTTCCGTCCACCTGATCCACGATTATCCCATAAAAATGTATGCAGTTTTATCTGGCGTTCCAGCAAGAGAACACCTAATTAATTCGATCTGCTAAGGTATATCCTTTGTTTAGCGTTCCTTAACTGAACCGTGCTATTACTCACTTTCACGCTCTCGTTCATTTGGGAGTTGTCAGGTGGCTTTGCTGCTATTTCGGCATGTTTGCTACAGAGTTAATGGTACTTTTTTTGTTTTGACTGGTTTTCTTTTTTAATGTTATTTTTCCCCATTCTCTTTGTTCATTATCACTCTAATATGCATGCATGCAGGCATGTTTTTTTTTTTTTAAGAAAGATTAGTCATCCATCCATGCAGCCATCCATTCATTCACTTTTCCCATTCATTCACTATCTACCTTTCTATCTAATCTACCTGCAGGAGATGAGAAAAATGAGACTGTTGCTGTGGTATGCAGAGAATAGAATCACTGGCAGTGATATTTTCTCATCCAAAATAACCTTTTTGTATGTTCCATGTGTTTTCATTTTCAGAATTTTCAATAAACTCGACAATATTACACGGAAATCAATATTATCTCCGACATCTTCACCGTTTTCTTGCTAGTGCTCCAGAGGTTGGGGAGGATTCTTCCTGGTTTCTTTGCTACAATGCTACCTCACATGGTTGGGGAGCCAAGACTTTCCATGATAGATGCGACGGTAAAAATAATACTGTCACCATCATACAGAAAGACCAATATGTCTTTGGAGGATACACTGACATTCCTTGGGGTAAGATTTGAGATTTAACAATTAATGAATGAGGCTGAGTATATTATGAAGAATTATGGAGATCGAGGAGGGTGTTATCCGTCGAGGGCGTTGGCCGAGGCGGATTACACCCTCCGAGATCTCCATAATTCTTCATATGATTCGAAAGCCGAATTCAATAATTGTTTTATTATTCATTCAAAATAATTCCTAGTTTATAAACATAGCTAAAACATGCTTACCTCCATAGATGTTAAGTTCATCCTCGATAGTGTACATTTATGTTTTTCCAGCTCCGCAAATATTCTCCAAATAGCAGATGTCGCCCTCCGAGTTGTCTTCTTGCTGTTTTTGCTGTTTTTAGCTATTATTTCGCCTAGTTCCAACTGTAGTTCTTACTCTTGAAACGAGTGAAGTGTCGGCCATTTTTGTTTTCAACCTATGCCACTGATATTAATATTATAAAGGAAATAAAGGGAGATGTAAAGAATCAACCATAAGAGGACGCAGAAACTACTACAATAATTATCAGGAGGGGGAGCTGAAAATGAGCCTGACATAGAGTGAAATTACGTGGCGCCTCCCACCGACTTACATTTGCATGTTCTCTCTTTATACTGTACTGTAACGTTTTTCGACGGCTGCGTCTGGGGAATTACCTCAAAACTACGCGGTGAGGCAAAGCCAACCATTTTAGAACAGTCGGATTGCGCATCGTCTCTTGAATTCTCCTGTGAATCACTGGATTGAAGCTTTGAGTCGTTTGCTTCATTACGCCATCTATTTCGCCTGGTTGAGTCATGACCAGAACGAACTAAACTCAGAACGTGAGCTAATAGTCTCTCTTTCCCTCCTCGACCTCTTTTAGCGTCATGTTTTCGATCGTCATGTTTGTCATGTAATCGAACTGGGAAGGTATTCTCGTATCCCGCTCTTCAAACAATGTTCGTGTTTGCTGAGGTTCACCTGGCACTTCCTTTTGGCTGAAAATGTCTTTACATTTAAATGTAATTATTATTCATTCAAAATATTTCCCCAATTCTGATTGGCTAAAAGCACACTCATAATTCACCATAACCAGTTAATGATGACCAAATTTGGAAGAATCCTGTGTTTAACGAAGAAATGACGTCAAAAATGCAGCCCGCTACCGGTTAATGCACCGTTAACCGAGAAGACATAGGGACGAGGCTGAGTTGTTTTGGTTGTGAAAACAAAAATGGCCGACACTTCACCCGTTTGAAGAGTAAGAACTACAGCAGGAACTAGGCGAAGTAATAGCTACAAACACAGCAAAAACAACAAGAAGGCAACTGGGAAGACAAACTGGGAATTATTTTGTATGAATAATAAAACAGTTATTGAATTCGGCTTGAGGAGGGTGTTATCCGTCGAGGCCATAGGCTGAGGCGGACGGATAACATCCTCCTCGCTCTCCATAATTCTTCATAAGATACTCAGCCTCATTCATTAATTGTTAATTAATTACTACAGCGGAGACACCACATCTGTTAGTTACTTGTGTCTCGTAACGAGACACCTCCTTTTTAATACCTTGGTTAAAGCTAAAATATCATGTAACCAATATTGTTCAAGGCTTTGGTACTAATTATTGCTAATCAGTTCTTTGATATATTTTTATCACAAATAAATCATGCTTTGTGAAAAACCAGACCTTCAGCAGGTATTTAGTTCGTGCAAGACAAACTTTTAAACTGCGAAAAAATCTATCTAGTAATCTTATCTTATCTAGGTTGGCTGGAAAAGTTTATAGCTTTTTTCAGCGCTTTCATGGAATAACAATGTGCAAGTATTATGAGACTGCCAAAATCGGTGGTTTGACAAAAAATTTCTCATAAAGTTTAATTAAAAGACCAAAGGAATAACTTATTTAAAATCCCGCTTAAATAACTCATCCCAGTGGTTAATGGGACCGAGCGGGTGGTTTCACACCGGCTCCCTTGGTTTTTTACCATGATAATATATTTCGTAGAAAAAAACAAGATCTTGTAACAGAGGGTATAGGGCTTATCAACGATGGCGCTGCAGAGAGCTATGTTCGACACTATCTCAAATTATTAGGTTAAAGGCATCTGACGACGCTTGCTTGTTGAACCAATCTTGGAGCCTGTATCTAAAGATTTCTCCATGCTTTTTTTCATGCAACTCGCGAATACTACTTATAGCGCTTAACATCCTACAAAAACAACATACTACGAACAGTGAACTTTATAGCGATTTATGAAAACTAAATGAAAGGACCAGAGAGGCTTGTCATCCAAAGAAAGTAGCATCCAAAGTTGTGCTGTAGCGGCCAGCAAGAAAAACCGTTAACCGTGAAAGAAGAACTGAAGACACTACTTTTTATTGACAACCTGATGAAGGACGCTGATCTGGAATCAGTTTCAGAAATCAAACTACAATAACAGACAAGACAGCGCAAGGGGCGGCAACCTTGTCAGCTAAGTTCAGGGGACTTCCCGACAGAAGTGAGGTGGTGAGGTGATCGTAGATTTTGATGAAAATTCAGATGTCAAGTAAATTTGGTACAGTTTTTCTTGTCATTGTCGATTACCTTTATCTCAATGATTCCTCGCGAAGGAGCGAGATAATATTTTTTTCGAAATTCCCCATATTGCGCGAGAAATGTACGTGAATGTACATGAACCGTTGCCTAGTCCCTGTACGGCGTTTTCCCAGTCTCTCTCGGTCAATTCACTTAGCATGGACCACACGGCCCGAAACGCTTTGGCTTCGCTAAATAAGTAGGCCTAGGGACTAGGCAACGTGGACCGCACAGCGCGGCAGAAACACGACTCAGATTCATATGCAACTCGCGACGCCACAATCGATGTCGTCACCGCGACTGCCAAGCAGATATATGATATATCTGGTTGGCAGTCGCAGTGACGTCATGGATTGTGGCGTCAAGTTGCATCAAGGTTTCTAGGCAACGCGACTTTCACTGGCTACAAAGGCCAAAATGTTCGTTCATCCTTTTTGAAAAATGTTTACTGTTGGTGAATCACGACCGATTCTCGTCAAGCAAATAATGTATAACACCGTAAAGAGACTTCGCAACGGTCTCGCGTCAAGATACTTACCGGCTTTGTCGGCCATACATGTATATTCTTCAAATGCGATGAATTGAGTTGAAGTACGGCTTTTACCTTCAATACCCTGCTTATTTTCATCGAATATCTCTTTGAATTCTTGATAAATACAGCTCCACCAGCTTCTGACAGCGTCTATCAACATAATTTTACGGCAAAAAAGCTTTAAATATTATTACCCCCCCCGTTTTGTGGTTATTTTGTTTCGTCTTTTTTCTTTAACCATATTGTTTTTACCTATTGGCTGGTTTCAATTTGTTTGTACTGATGCCCATTTACGCCTTCGCGAGGTGTTGCGATAAACGTATTTCTAGTAGTACCAATAATCAGATTAACAAATAGAAATGACGTCATCGTACAAATAGGCTATTTTGCTGTCTTCTGAAAGGAAAATATACATGGTAAAAAATATGTTAATTAATATATGTTTATATTAATTATTTGAAATTCTTATTTCATGTTTTTGTTTTGTTTTGTTTGGTTAGAATCCAGTGGTGGCGCAGCTGAAACCCCCAACGCGTTTATCTTTTCTCTCAACAATTTTGAAGGGTTGGCACCGTTTGTGAGCAAGGTAAAAAAAGGGAATACAAAAACGGCCATCCACAGGAGTTCAGATAATGGTCCAATGTTTGGTCAGGACCTTCTCATTTTTCTTAGCGCCGCGTCTGGCAGGCAGTCATTTGCAGACTTGGGCGCGTACTACTCTGTTCCAGCTTTAGTGACGGACAAGTTGGCAATCCTGGACGGGCATAAAGGGACCTTCTCACCCGATGAGGTCGAGGTATTTTATCTTGACCCAACCCGCTAAATGCAAGATAACACGAACTGAGTTCAACTAAAAGCGAGGGGATGCATTTAATATAACCCAAACTTCCAATCAATTCCTTTTTAGTTTCTCTTTCTTTCTGTGTGTTTTTTTTTATAAATAGAACATTATTATTTCTGGAATTAGGAAATGTAAGGTTGTAAAATTCTGAAAATTTAATTGTCTAAATCTGCAGTAAGAATTGGTTCATTAAATGCTTGCCTGTAGCTTATTTTTTGGACATGGATGTCAGAATAGGCTGTTTAGGATACAAGTTCCGGATTTATGCACTTTTCCAGACACTTTTCTTGCTCAGACAACTGTCGCCGATCATCTTCATCAAGGCTAAAGTAGCATGTACTGCTCATTACAACACTGTAATCGCTCGAGTAACTCAACAATTGTTCACAAACCTGAAAACAAAAAAATAATAATAATAAACGCTCTGTTCTATAATTCTGTTCTATAAATCATAAGTAAAAAACGATTATACAATGAAAACCCTGTGTGCCAGAGAGTGCATGCTTTCTTAACGTCGTCATGGCCAATGTTGCTGCAAATCTCCCTGCGACGCATCCTACTAGCATGTTTTACCTTTTAAAAGCAGTTTCCGTTTGAAGAAAGAATTTTTTCTGGTGAGAACTCTACACTTGTTTACTTGTATCTAAAGTCAAGTGTTCAATTATTTACGACACAGTTTTGTTTGATCTACGTCACAGCTTCTTTGTTTCCGGGAGGCTTCCGAAATAAGACTAATTCATGATGTGCCAGAATAACGGTAAATTTGAACGTTCACATTCAAAAAATCACATTGTGCTCATATGGCAAAACATGTGATTTTTTCGGGGAGGCTATCGTAGTAATGCGTACTTTCAATTAAAAAATAAAAATGTTCTCGTGGTAATAAGTAATAAGACCTTTTAATTAAAAAATGTTTAGTTTATGGACACTTTAAGAAGTGATGCACTACATTAAAAAGATAAGCCTACAAAGTGCAATAGTCAAGCCTCTTCAACAAGGGGCGCAGGATGGTTCATGGTTTATTGGGCCTCGCCGCGCGTTCCTGCCCCACGTTTTGAGGGGAGGTTTTGTATTGCCTTCTTGTCAACTCTCATTCTACATCTGTATTTGCAGTCTTAACTCAAAGGGTTGAAATCTCAGGATAGATTTTCCCTGCTAGGTTTGTCATTGACTTAGGTGTAGTTACTAGATTTTTGATATATAGTTTAGCATATATTTCAATATAATTTATTAATTCCTATACGTAAGCACCGTTAATTGTGATATATTTAGTCCATTTATATTATCCCCCAATTTTTTTTTATGATAATTATCCAATATAACTTGCCACAGTATTTATTCCATGCCATTAGATATTCATCCGATGTCATTTTGCATTTTCACCACTTAATGTGTTTCTATGCAGTTTTATTCACACTGAAATGCACTGAGAAAACAGGTTATTTTTTCAGGATTGCAATAAAGAAAATACACCAAAGTTTCTAAACAGCGAATTCTACTTAAGATTAATTTGAGTTATTATTTAGAACTTTTTAATCAAATAACATATCAGGGATATTAAAGGGTTTGGTTTGAAATGTATTTGGTTTGAAATATATACTAACTTTTTATTTGAATTGAAACGTACACAATTGTTTTATTTCTCACGCAGGCTATTCGCTAAACACCAAACTTTACGTTCCTTGTGTCGGATTTTCTTTAGCAGGTCTAGATCACTCAAAATTCGGCCTTTATAGATTTCAGACTTTTTTGTTAATTGTTGTCATAGTGATATCGATTTTACTAGAAACTGCATTTTGACAAACTCCATTTCATAGTCAATCACTGGTGAAAGACAAGGATATTAAATCACTGTTAAGGTGATTGCAAAATATCGGTATGGTCTCCCGAAAACTGCATCGAAACACCTTGATTAACTTAAATTGTTTAGAAATATTATAATTCTTGATATTATTCTATTTGCACAAATGACGTATTCCGCCATCGATTACAATTGTTGAAATGTCTGCCCCTAAAATGTTACTAGATTTCATTATCGGGATACAATTTACCTGCCTCGGCCGCAGTCACTCGCCATTAAGCTGAATTATCAAGTAAAGCGAGACAAGAGAGGAAACGGAAAAGGAAGAAAAAAAGGCGAATGTTTTACCTTCCCATCTTTCATTGAGAACCTTGAAAAAGCCTACACACGAGGCAGTGTAGATAATACAGTGCATGCGATGTTATTCATCTTATTTTCATCCAACGCTTTTTGAAGAAGTTATAGTTTATGACTTCTATTGATTTTTACCCTGCTAGCAGAGTCGCTTCGATCTTTCCTTATCTAGGAAGATCGAAGGAGACTCTGTTCGCAGGGTAATTGATTTTTGGCACCATACAATAATATTTTGAAATGTTTAAGGGCGATTATGCAGTAAATATAATGTAAAATCGTACTATTATTACACTATGGTAACTATACTGTTATAGTTTATTCGAAATACTATTAAAGTCTAGCATCTTTACTATTGATTACGAGTAGTATTAGGTCATGTTTGTGCGCACACTATTAGAGGAAAAAATGTAAAATAAAATTGTCAAGTGCAAATAAAGAGAGAGAAAAAAACCCTTCTCTTTGGTAATTTCATATCACTTTGCGAATTTAAAAAAGAGCAAGAGAAATTGTTTGGGTCGCTTGGGCTGTGAGCTTTGCATTTATTGATTATTCAAAGTTAAAACCATCCCTGCCAGTTACAGTTTTCAGTTTCAGGAGGACTAAGTGTCGTAGTATAAAACACGTGAAACAAAGCAAGGAGCCTCGTTGTTAGTGAAAACAGTTCGTTGCTGCCGCCATCCTTTTTGGCCGCGCTTTAACGTAAGTATCATTTGTACACTTTGCGTTGATGTACCTGAGACGAATAGGCTCCTTGTGTAGCTTGGCCATATACTTGAATACAATTAAGCAACAGCTCACTGGATGGCAAGCCATCCAAGCGTTCATTCAGGTCCCCTCCACACGTATCCGGATATTATTGAATCCACAACTATTTCTCTCCGAATTCAAAAATTTCCACGTCCACACGTATCCGGATTCACTGTAGTACCCAGAGCTCCTCTGGGAATATTGGCAACAAAGCATTTGTCGTAAAGACGGGTAAGAGCAGAGTTAAGAGCAAGAGAGAAAACCTGGGAACGAGGTTACCATCTTGAATACAGTATTCATGGCAAAGAACTGGGTTGGATCTTGTTACGTCACCGAAAAAAAAAATAATCCGGATAGTTCCACTTTAAAGCTCCCAGTCTCAAAAGAGCCCTTGTAATTAACTCTTCGTTTTGCGCTCTTCTCGTACAATTTAAGCCTTCCTTTTAAAACTTGATCAATTTCATGCAACACGAAAAAAGACAGCAACACAAGCAATACAAACGTCACTATGAGTTGCTTATCAGTGCTAGGATACTGAAGGTGTTTGCTCTGGCTTACTTTGTCTTTGAGTCGTTGCCTTGCTAGCACTGGTTGACCAACTCAGTCCAGGGGCAGGTCTTGTCGTACCTCACCATCTGACTGTCGTCCTACTTATGAAGACTTTAATATTAACCCTCGGACGTTAACGCAAAGTCATACCCCCACTGTGGCAAAAAAAGTGGGGGGGGGGGGGGGGNCGCTGCTGGGGGCCTATGACGTTACCAAGAATGGTCTCCATCTTGGCCGCCGTCTTGGATTTTACCAAAGATTAGAAATCATCATCATCATCATCATCATCACTTTTATTTATACACGGTAAAAACAATCAGGCTAAATATACAAAATCAAGAGAGGATAAAGGGGACACAGAAGGCATCCCCCATACACACCCTATTCCATAGGTAATTCGTTTCGAGTTCTTTTTAGAATCGGGATAAAGTTACCTCGCGCGCTGCGTGAATGTTTCGTGGAGGTTTCGCGTGATTAAACGCCATGCAAATCATGTCGGGCGAAAGGCAATGAAAGCGTAAAGAGATCGAGAGCATTTCTGAATATTGAAGCGAAGTGAGTCGGCGCTCACCTGGGAAAAGGGGATCGCTAGACTCTTTGACAACCCGTGAAATCAGTTTAACTCGAAGTTATCGAAACCTCAGTGCTTTAATAAACTGAGAAATTTCGCCGGTCTATTGAAACCGGTCGTTTGTACAATAAAGCAAGTAGCAAGTAATATTCATGTACATGTAATTAGTTTTACAAATTTGAATTTTATTGTAGTTTTTTTAAGTTGTTAAGCGCTGTTGATCAGTGAATGTAAATAGCGCTTTAAAAGTTATTAAATTATTATATTTATCAGTATTATTATAGGACGCCAAATGTTATTTTTGTTGAACAAAAAAAGACTAATAACAGAATAAATATCAAACCAGAAATTGCTCTCTTCAAACTGCAAATTATAAATGATCCTGAGAGAATATTCACTGTGTTAAGGATTTCCCTACTGTACTGTTAGCTCTATACACGACAGGAAGGGCGATTCTTTTTTTAATTTCCGTTTCGCTGACACAGCTTTAGCAGAAATATCTCTTTAGTCGTTTTCGTCAACGAAACGAATAGCAATATTGATCTCCGCGTCTTCCGCCATTTTTTTCTGCCTCAATTCGTGAAGGACGCGTGACTCTGAGCGTGGGTCATCCACGCGGAACACTTTCGCGCTATGTGATTGGCTGTTGTCTAATCCCCCTTGGGATCTGTGGTCTGAAAAATAACTCGAGACGAATTACCTATAGCCTGCGTAGCTGGCGGTATTGTGTACTAGGCAAGGGAGATTTGGCGGAGGAGTCGCTGTACCAGTCGAGTGAGAGTTGGTGGCGGAGCCGCGAGAAATACCTTGTCCCCACTCCTTTTTTTTGGATCGCGGCTCCGCCGCCAAAACTTTAATCACACAATACCGCCAGCTGCGCAGGCTAAATTATCTTTGGAATAGGGTGTGTATGGAGGATGCCTTCTCTGTCCCCTTTATCCTCTCTTGACAAAATGCAATATCCTAAAAATGTTTACAAACTATAGAATTAACGGTAATAGCATTTACAAAGATGCACGTTGAAATAAATAAATAAATAGATAAATAAATAAAATTAATTTATAAAATTAAAGCCTGATTTCCATGAATGCCGTGTTCGAGCTAGAGGTTGACAGTTTCCGAAAGCCAGTCAAAGACTTTGCTTGTCTTACATCAGTGGGCAAATTGTTCCACAGAACAGCACCCCTGTAGCAGAAGCTATTTCTACAGTAATTGGTTCTTGGCAAGCGAACAGCAAGCTTGTTTTCACGATCTCTAAGGTTATAAGAATTAAATGAATCGCTGCCTAGTATGAATTTTGAACACATGTAATAAGGGGCAAGGCAATTCAAAGATTTATACACCATCACAGCCTTCTAAATTTGCCGCTGAGTTTCAAGTTATTTATAAGTATGCTTGCATCTGCACCATAATTGGAGTTTGTGAGAACGCGTGCCCCACGGTTCTGGAGCCCGTGCAATTTATCACGCAAAGTTTTACTACAGTTACCCCATACCACGCTACAATAGTCAAAGTACCATTGGACAAGACCACAATATACATCATGCAAAGCGGTAGGGGGCAAACAATGACTGATGCGTTTCATAGCTCCAATACCAGATGCAATTTTCTTAGATAAAGCGTCAACATGGTTTTCCCATGTTAGATTTTCGTCAATAAGCACGCCAAGAGACTTAGAGCAACGAGAATGTGATAGGAACATTATTTATATTCAAGGAAGGCAGAGAATGTAGATTATTAAGCTTTTGCCTTGAGCCGATTAACATGAACTCAGTTTTAGTCATATTTAGCGTTAATTTATTTGCGGTAAGTCAGCGATTTATGTTGAGCAAGTCCTTGTTCAGGGAAGACTGAACGGAGTGGATATTACCATTCGAATAAGTCAGATGGGTATCATCAGCATACATTCTTGGCACACATAAACCCTCAGGATTAATCAATGACAATGCTGGAACGTGATCTTTCCACGGTTTAGTAAAGATTTCTTGGAGCCTTTCTACTACAGTGTATAGGTCTTCGGGTATCGGGGTAGTTGACTTTGACGTATCCTTACTTGCTCTACTAATGCTAAAATCAAGAGGAGAGATCTTTTTTCAACGCGTGAAGCAGCATTCCTATTTTGGTGCCACGCACTGTGAAAACTCAGAAGATAGTTCAAATTGCTGTAATTTCGAATGAAACATTCTACGGGAATGGGAACTTTTACAAAGATTTACTTTTTGTTTATCTTCAAGTATAAATAAGAATTCGTAAAACCTTGATTTTTTGACTTTACAATTTTATGACGTCACTATGAAAACCATCTATAGATTAAGCCCAGCCTAAAAGAGAAGCCTCCGCTTATATACTAAGAATAAAAGCAATTAACTGTAATATAATTAACTCTCAGCCCATGACAGGAAATGCTCAAATCCTGCCTACTTTACTTTAGGAGGATTCTATTTACGTTTTGAGGGAGGGGTTGGGTGATGAAGAAAAAATATTTCCAAAAAACTCTCCCCACAAGCTACAAGTCTTATGTTAAGGCTAAAAAAATTATTATGCATCAAGATCCATCACAGTAGTAGGCTTGGAAAAGAATTCTTCCAAACTACATCTCAGAACCTCCCTTCACATCCCTTTACCAAGTTATTGGTCAGCCCCTAAATTAAATGTAGAAGTATTTTTTTTTTAATTCATGATACTCAGGTGGCGAGGTATGACTAGAGCTGCGTTTGGACTGAGTTTGTCAACCGGTGCCTCTTTGTAATTTAGGGACGGGTGGTTCAATTCCTGCTATTGCACCGAAAAGAACTGGAAGCAGCCTGTGATTGACTGTCTGTGAGCTGGGTTACAAGGATGTCACTAATATTTTTACAAGGCCAGGCAGGCTAAAAAAGGAAGTTACATTTCTACAACAATTGGATGAGTAGAGCACGCTAAATCGAGTGCTTGTGAATGATGCGCGCGATATTAGGTAATGCTGGATTTTATGTAATGACGAAGGTGTGGTAGCAGTCCGTTTCTTAGGTTTGTTTTTGGGTGCGTCAGTGCGAGGAACGCAAGAAGCCCGTTGTATTGTTCTCGCGGAGCGAGTTTATAATTTTGTCGCCCGAGGATCGCAAGCGGAGTGTGATTTCGCTTAGGTCATAAATCTTTCTTTCTATCGGTTTGGCATCCGCAGTTGTCTAGCAACAAACCATAAACAAACTCCAAAGGACGCCATTCAGCGTGACGTTATCGTGCAATTTGGGTTTCCGGGCAACACAACTGGTTAGCCACCGACTAAGGCTAACTTTATTCATCCTCTGTTGTTGGCGAATCGCGTGGCGAATCGCAAAGTATTTCTGAGGCAAATAACAGAATAGGCACAACAGTGCGCGATTCGACAAGTGGCTGGAAGTCCTTGCCGTGGAAGATTTAAAGCCGAGAGAACGGCTACCTGAACTTCAGCGAGAGAAGCGAAGAAGAAGACGAGTGCAAATCTTAAGTGACCGCGCTAAAATAAATATATGGAGATTTGTTGCTAATTGAATCCCCTTATAAGGTCAAGATGTATCCGGCTATGATGGCACTTTGATGTTATGGCTGATTGATTGACGTATTTAGTGCCTAAAATTCAGGTATTATATTGGCCTCAACTAGTTTGCTTTCAATATTCCTGTTGTGGACGAAGCAAGTTAAATCCTTCATTTCTTCTTAGTTAAAACGGGACACTTGTTGAATTAATCCGTAGGGAAAAAATCCTAGGTAAGTAGCTTTAAGCTCATTATTGAAGTTAATCGTAAATTGTTAATTGTAAATCGTATTGTCAACAGATTCTACTGAAAACAGTTCTGATAAAGCCTGTTTTGAATAACTTGAGAAGACAATTAGTGGCAAGACTCACATAAAAAATTGCTTTAATGCAAAAAAAAATAATAATAATAATAAAAAATAAACTAAACAAATAAATAAGTCGAAAAGGTCTTTTAAACATCCAGAACAAGTTGCTTCTAAGCCGGTTCAGAAACCAGTAGCAGGAGGACGAAGGAGCCACAACCGGAATTAAAGAAAGATACTTAGTGAAAAAGTCGTAAGAAATGTCTCCGCGCAAGGCGGTGAATATAAAGCAAAACAAAATCACTGTCCTTACCTGGGTGTTTTGCCAAAGTTTCAGAGTGAGAACTTTTGAAAACACAAGAATATCCTAGTGTTGATGATTCTGAAGACTATTGTAGTTAAAAATTGTTTTGAAGGCCGGCCTCAGTAAATCCGGGATCTTGAATAAATCGACTGCTTCAGGATAGTTTACATAAGATGATGATTTGTGTGGAGAGAGTTATTGAGAGAGAGAGTAATTTGAAGATATTTCGCCTGTATTAAGTGTGGAAACATTGTGCCTGGTTGGTTGTGGATAGTTTTATCGCTGCTGCGAACGTGGTTAATTGTGTGATTTCCTGAAGTTGTTGACAGACAGAATTCAGGTACGCCGTGCTGCTCGTGTTACAAGAATATTCTGTACAAGCATTAAAAAGCTTTGCGAGTGTTTACTTGAAGTGATTTTGTCTTAGACAACCAATTCTGGGCTCAAAGAAGGTGGATCCAGGTCTGTTTTAAGGGTGCGTTCGACTGGAAAATCTCGATTTAGATTTTAAAATCAGGATTTAGGATTTGCAATCGAACGCGAAAACGGATTTCATCGCTGAGATACCTGTTCTTGGATTCCTTTTCTTTCCGTTTTTTGGGAAATCCGAAAAAGGACGAGAATCAACTTAACCCAGATATGACTCGCCGTGCATCAAACTCTCCATCAAGAACGTAGCCCTTTCCACGCCTCGACCTGTTGCAAACACAAATATAGAGTAGTGGCGAAGCTGATTTAGATTTTATACAAAAGGTGTTTAATTATAGTTTCAGAATTCGCTGACTCGAAGATGTCCCTGGCACTCTTTATAATTTATTTTATATTCCGGATGCATGGAAGTGAAGCTGTTGGCGGGTTATGTAAAACTTCAGAGAGATCAGTACCTGGAAAAGCTCTCAAGGGTCACACCTTCAAGGAGTTTGCAGTGAGGGCAATTGTTGATTGCCAGAACACCTGTGAAAACGACCCAAGGTGTGCGAGTTACAATTACTACATTCCATATAAAGTGTGCGAGCCTAACAGTCAGACCAAGGAAACGAGACCTGACGATTTTGTGACAGATGAGCTGAGGTTCTATATGAGACGAGACGGTATGATGTATTCTGTCTCTTTAAGATGCTTAAGACTAAATTGTTTACACTGTACTGCAAAAGCCATCCGGTATAATATGATCATTAACGGAACAGAACTTTAACAACTCGATAACAATCATCGAACATCGCTACGCGGAGCGTTTGGTCGAAAGGCTTCCACTCTAAAGATAAGCGACGCGCAGCTTAGTAGTATAGGAGGGATGAAATTAACCTCTTTTTTGGGGAGGATTCTCATTAAGGTGGGGAGGAATACATTAACGTCACTGACGTCATAGGCTATTGTCTTGATCTCATTAATAAAATGCGCAGGAATCTCATTAACTTGCGGTGGAATCTCATTAACATAAGGTCGTGTGCTATTTTAAGTTGCTTTAGGTTTTCTAGTTACTTTAAGGTCGATAGACGTCTTCGTTTTCTATTGGTTAGTTAGAAAATAAGAAAAGTTTTCATTGGTTAATTCATAGTGCCTGAGGAGTAAAGTCAAACTTGTCTCTGACTTAAAATCACTGAGAGGTAACGTAATTATGCAAGTCCTATTTCCTGCTGCTGCGATTGTCCTGGTTCCGGTTCACTGACTTTTGGCGGGCAAATCGTGTATATTAATGAGGGCAAAGACAAACTAGCTCTTGTCCTATTTGCTGCTGCTGTGATTGTCCTAGTTCCCGTTCACTGATTTTTGGCGGGCAAATCGTGCATATTAATGAG
>CALNXI010001475.1:67087-77411 GCA_942486025.1 Porites evermanni | reverse complement strand
AAAAAAAAAAACAAAACTAGCGCGGAGGGGGGGGGGGGGGGGGGGGGGGGGGGGGGGGGCAATGAATGAATAATGTTAAGCTCTGTCCCAAAACAGAAACGAGCAATGTCAGCGAGTAATCTACTTCCTTTGGAAGATGCCAGTAGTCTTTTAAAGACACTTTTACCGCGATGTCCAATAAGTATTTGGACCACCCTAAAAAAGTTTGTTATTAATCTACCCATCCGTCCGTCCGTCCGTCCGTCTATCCCGTTATGAGGGAGTTTAAGCTACGAAGTTGTTGAGTGACGCACGTCAACCGGACGTGGACTTTTCCACTCTTGAGCCGTGATTTTAAACAAATGTTTGTGCAGATCGTCTCTATAAGGGTAAAGACTCTTAGTAATACAAATTGGAGGCAATTTAAAATGGAAAATGGCTCACTTCCGGTTGACGTGCGTCGCCCAAAAACTTCGCTGCTAAAACTCCCTATTATATCCTTCTGTCCACGATTATCCCAGAAAAAATGCATGCTGTTTTATCTCGCGTTCGAGATAAAACTGCATGCAGGAGATGGATACAGTTGCACAGGTAAAGTTCTTGGGTTTTTTTAAAATCCATTTTAAACAATTCGCCTTTATTAGTGAGAGGTGACTGATGTCATGTTTTGAAATCAGTGCGAAGAATGGAATGTGTTTCAAAAGTAAACTATTTAACAATCATTTCTGAATGGGGCGAGAGGAATAATTGTTTTAGTAAAATCCAAATGGGTCAAATAGGTGGTAAAAAATATCGAGACAAAACAACTTTAGCTAGCGCAACGCGATTCAACCACCATTGTTTTGGTTTTCAAAGCCAGCACTATTCGCTACTAGTGGGCTATAACATATAGCCTAGTAGTAGGTCAACCAATCAGAACGCAGCATTGATAATAGACCACTAGTTGGATTTTACTAAAATTATATTATACTGGTGGCTATATTGACTACCTGTTTGTTCAGTCAGAATAATTTAATTTTTACTAAAATTATCACTCAGACTCAGACGAATGCCTGAACAACTCTCACAATTGTAGCGAAAATGCCACCTGTACCAACATCGAGGGGTCCTTCAACTGTAGTTGCAAACCAGGGTACATTGGAAATGGCCATAACTGTGCAGGTTGGTTCTTGTTGTCTCGCTTACAGTTAGTTTTGATACTACTTATTTAGTAAAAAAAAATGTAAATGCTCAGCGATGTACTATTATAATTTGCACCAAATTATAGGAAATTGTTACTTACTCTTTTTAAAATAATTTCATTTACTTAATCATTTAATTAATCAATTTATTTAATCAATTAATCAAATATAACATGATCTCTGAGTCGTCACGTATTGTGGATAAAATCAGGACTCATCTCTACATATTTGTATCATCATGTAAAATACATCCTCGGATAACTCTTAGACAACGCGGAAAAATAAGAGAGAGTAACTATTAACGCCCTGTGCTACGATGGGAGTATAAGATAAGACGGTTGACCGAGATAAACAATATGCATTAATGATCGAAAGACTTCTTTAATTGGAAAAAGAGAGATCCGGAACAGCTTTGTCAAGTCTTAGAAAGTGGCGTAGTGAGCGGAAAATTCTGAAGTCATTCTCAGTCACCCAACAAACAATAGTTACACTTTTACAAAACATTCTTGCTCAATTTTACTCTGGACTGAAATAGTATGGTTCATAATGCGACCAATATTCCTGCCAAGTCAGTAAAACAGATTTGAGAAAGGGAATGTGTTTTAACCCTTTGAGGAAAATTAGCTTAAAGTAAGCGCGTATTTCAAAGCTATTTCCCATTATTTCCGGTTCAACGGGCCCATCGATGTAGATAATCCATCAAACTAGCTTTACTAAATTTGGTGGCGAATTAGGAAATTAACAGAGGCCGCCCTACACTCGAAAGGATTGATATGAAGTTCGCGGGTCGGTTTAATTAGCGAAAGAATAGATAAATGTGAATGGAACCTCCTATTCTGGACTAGCCCTTGCCTATTTTTGAGAAAAAAGGATTTAAGTTTCGATGAACTTGCTGATCCCGTGAAAAAGATCGCGATCCCGCAACACGGGCCACAAAACAAATAAACAAAATTATACAATTATGGACACAAAATATCAAAACGGTTTACACAAACAAATTATAGCAACAACAAAGCTCACACACTTGCGATCAAATTAGCCATTTATAGCGAAATTTGCTACAACCAGTTGCAAAAGTACTTGAGACATTGTACCGTATTTTGGCATAAATGGCCTGTCCATGATCTTGTGCTTGTGATCCCCCTTCCACCCCTTATCAAAGCTGCTAGCAATGCAAGACCATGCTCAAAACTTGGAGGAACAACTTTGAATGGGAGGGAGGAGGGAGGTCAGTATTATATATCATAGACCTGTGATCAGGAGTGATTTGAAGCAAGAAAGGTTGGTTTTTCGTGGGAGTGTCTCCACATTTTTGCAACTGGTTGTAGCTTCTTAGCTTTTCCTCGACCTCGCTCGTCCTAATAACTGTGGTATCCCTTGCAAATTTGCACAAGCCGACCCGAGCCGCTCTTGCCTGTTACTTTTTGACGTCACACTAGTAGGCGGAGGGGGTAAAAATACGAAGGTGGAAGACAATAGAGTCACCCCCCCGTGTAGTGCAACTTTGTTAACCACTTAAGGTGGCTGAACACAGTTTTGGCAGTTTGTGAGTATACGTCATTTGCCGAATCATGGCGAGAGAAGGGTTGCAGCTCACAAGCTGAAGCTTGGCAAGTGAAAAATACGCTGATGAAAGATTTTGCTTGACAGGTAAAATTTGACATTTTCATAATTTCCATGGCAACATGAACAATTGAATACAACCTTAAAATTTCACTTTTGCTCAGTTTACAGAAAACTCCCTCATTAGATTTTCCTATTAACTTGCTCGTAGCTAACTATAATTAATCATTACCACTTGAAACTTACTTGACCAAATTTTAACAGAGGGGTTGTTAGATAATCAATAATATAATTGTACTGTAATTATTAAATGTGTCACAAAAGTCGTCTGTTCAACTTCCATTTTAAAGTTCTCATTATCTAAAATACGATAAAAGTAAAAATTCCTCCACATATCACAAAATTTTAATGAGTAGATTTTGAGAAATCGTCTTCTGTTTACCATTAGGGAGCTTACGAATCGACGACTTTCGCACGACGCCGCCGCTGGGTCACGTCATAGTTCTGCGTTGCCGTCCTGTAGAAATTTGAATTTACGATTCGTAGTAAAGACGACGACGTTGGTGCGCGCGACAGGCAAATTTTTTCCGCCATTTCTGAAGTTTGTTTTCTTCTTTTCACAAGAAAGCTTATTTGTTCAACCAAAATGTCTAAATTCATAAGAGAAACGAGAGCCCGTATTGCAGACGCTGATGGAAACAGATTTATAAAGGACCGAGTATTTCACTGTATTTGTACTTTTATGCGTTTTGTCAACAAACTCAGAGTTAACTACGGATTTAGACAAGACAACAAAGGACGAATGCAAGGCGCGTTTATATACAGGGAGGGCATTTATAAACTTGCTGAACAGCTGTAGTTACTCTAATGAGATAACCACTTGCAATGGTCTAGTTGTAGCTTTGGTACCATCTTGCGAATATGGTTTCACTCGGTGTTAATTTATGTTTGTTTACAGCTAGCTATGGTGTTGATTCTTCGGGTCGTTACTCCAATGAAAACAGATAAACAAATCAAAAACATATGTAAAGAACATGTCCCTAATGTGATGCTTGAATCATCTGGAAAAATCCGCTGAAGTATGTAGGGAAAACTTTGAAAATTAGTCTCACGTCGTGCTTTTTCTAGGACGCCGGCGAATCGCTGTCAACAACGGCGTCGACTTTGGCGCGACGCCGGCAAGTGTGCAGATAAGCATGTGCAATAAGCCTGTCACGCAGTCCAACTTAAAACAATCGCCGTCACGCGAATTACCGCTGACCGCCGGCAAAACTGTGTTCAGCTACCTTTACTGAACACACTTTTCTGCAAATTTCACAGAGCCCGTCCGAATTCAACGACGATGCTTGATTTGTCGAAAACTGATAAGCGTGTTCGCTTCCTAGCGCTCTGCGGCTCACGTATTGTCAAGTTTCTTATACATGACTGGTTTGTTCGTTGGACCACAAACACAAAGGGAAAGGAATGTGGTTCTATTGTCAGCAGCCGTTTGTGTGGAGAAGCGTTGCGTGACTACACTAAAGACGGCTGTGTAAAAGACAAGCCTACAACAAGCTTGTTGTTAATTTCTGTGTTCATGATGTTAAAAAACGACAAATAAATTCTCTCAAAGTTGGCACAAAACGCTGCTATCAGGAGCATTTTGGTTGGGCGGTTGTAGTTTTTAAGGAGAATTAGTAAGATCGCAATACTCAAAAAAACTGCTCCTCCGGTAGATAGTGGTTTCCATGATAGAGGTAAACTACAATCGGCGACAAGATTGCTGAAACAATGTCCACAAAGCAGGTTATACTTTTTTACTTTTTTATTTGTTCCCATTTTTTGAAATTCAAACGATTACTTCGAGAGGTTTTTACTCCCTCACTGAGTAGCTGTTACTCCAGGTAATCATCTGAAATTCAAGCTAACATGAAGTTAGATGCTCGAATGTTTTAACTGCCTTTCAGGTGTAACGAATCGGAACTCTTCTTTATAAGACCTTTTGCAACCTCTCTGTCTTTATTTATAGGACAATGTACAGATTTTCCGAAAGAAAGAAAGAAAGAGGAAACATCTGCAAAGAAACTTCAATAGATAGCTCAGACATCAATCGGTCTTCTGAATTGTCCAGATTAAGCAATTGCGTCATGAATTGCGCGCTATACTGAGAATAAAGTGACAGTCCATTACCGTCTTTCATTCGAGTGCTATTGCATAAAATTCCTATCAAGCGCGACTTTTGGCAGAGCTCCGCTTTTCCTTTTAAATAGCAACCTTTTTATTGACCTCAATTTTCTTTTCCATAATGAAACAACATGTTATGAATCCGCGGCCATGTTGACCCGAAATAAAACCAAATTAAACACACTTTATATCTACTCCTATACTTCCTCCTATACTTTATGTCTACTCCTGCCCGTCAGTATCCGCCGTTTAATTTTCTTGAGATCTCTGAGGAGTTTGTTATGTCTCAACTACGTAGCCTGAAATCTGGGAAGGCTGTGGGTTTGAATCGCATACCGGCCCGCCTGTTAAAAGATTCTGCGGACATTGTAGCTAAGCCTGTGGCGTTTATTATCAACACCTCGTTACGTACTGCCCAAGTTCCCAGTGATTGGAAATCCGCACGGGTCATTCCACTCTTTAAAAAGGGAAAGGCTGATGAGATGGACAATTATCGCCCGATTTCCATTTTACCTGTTCTATCTAAGGTTTTAGAACGGGCTGTACATATCCAACTCTACAAATATCTCCAGCAAAACAAGATCTTGAGCCCTTATCAGTGCGGGTTTCGGAAGTGTCACTCGACAGAATTCGCTGCTCTTAGTTTTTCTGATAATATTCGTAGGAACATGGACCAAGGTCAATTAACTGGTGCTGTGTTTATTGACCTTCGCAAAGCTTTCGACACTGTGGATCATGCGGTACTTCTGGACAAGCTTTCCAATTTGGGGATTTTGGATAAAGAGCATGGCTGGTTTACGGATTACCTGTCGAACCGCACCCAAGTTGTAGAGTTTCAAGGGGTGACTTCTGCTTCGGAAGCCGTCTCTACTGGTGTGCCTCAGGGCTCTATCCTCGGACCATTATTGTTTATTCTACACATTAATGATTTACCTGAAGTAGTGTCCGATTGCAATATTCTGATGTACGCTGATGACACTGTTTTATACTGTTCATCCTCTCAAGCCTCTGTCATTCAAGACAAGCTGAATGCCGAACTGTCTAAGATTGATCACTGGCTTTCTTTAAATAGTCTGTTTGTTAATGTAACAAAAACCGAAGCTATGCTTTTCGGAACCGCCCCTAGATTATCTGCTGTTAACTCTTTTTCTATTACTTTAAATAACAATGTAATTAAGCGGGTTTTTCACTTCACTTATCTAGGTATAGTTTTTGATGACCGCCTTAGCTGGAACGAGCAAATAAAGTACCTAATTTCGAAGGCGGGAAAACGCGTAGGAATGCTCGGCAGGCTTCGCAGAAGCCTCACTAGAGAGAGTGCAAATGTAGTGTACTGTAGTCTAATTAGGCCAATTTTAGAATACTGTGTAAGTGTGTGGGGCTGTTGCGGGGAAGGTCGTAAACAAGACCTTGAAGCCCTCCAAAACCGGGCTGCTAGGATAGTGGCTTGTACTGTGCGCAGCAAGCAGGCATTGGACGTTCTGAAATGGCCCATCTTGGAGGACCGCCGACGTCAATCTGTTTTTAAACTCGTTAAGAAATGCCTGCAAGGTCAATGTCCCCAGTATTTTAAACACTATTTTAAACGTAATAATACAATCCATGCGCGCGCTACTAGACAAAGCAACCTCTTACATCCGCCTGCTGTGAGAACTGAAATTGCAAAAAGATCCTTCTATTATTATGGTTGCACTCTTTTCAACGAATTATCTTAATGATATTTCGTGTTTTACATCTTTTAATCTTTTAATTGAAAATAGTTTTCTATTCATATTATTACCTGTATTAGTGTAATGTTTTATATGTTTAGTGTGTTTTTGTGCGTTGTTGCTCAGGGCTTCCATTGATAACAGACAGCTTTTTGCGTCTGAAGGGGCTACCCTGAGCGGTATAAATTAATAAAGGTTCTTCTTCTTCTTCTTCTTCTTCTTCTTCTTCTTCTTCTTCTTCTTCTTCTTCTTCTTCTTCTTTATAATAGATGACTCAGCAACTGACAGCTGGTATGAATAATTCATATCAGGTTCGTTGTTGGTTAGTTGTCAGAGTGAAAAAGTCGTCTCCTTTAGTTAAATATTCTCCGCCCTCTATATTCTTTTAAATTCTTTGCTTTGCTAAATGACTTTTTTAGCGTTCCATGGCAGTTTCTTTGGTTGAATTCTAAGAGCGCGACTGCGGTTAATCTCCAAGCTATACTTGGGTTGAACTCAAAGTTAATGGTTGATTTCGGACAAGACCAGAGTTTGTGCTGGTATTTACTGAGCAAGCACTTTCTTTTCAGGGATATTACAAACTTCACTTTGCACACAAACGTAAAGATGAAGTTTGGTAGTCGAATATTTTATCGGCAGTTTAAAAATCTTGACTCGCTTCAAACGTTTCTTTCGTTAATTCAGGGCAGAGCTGCTTAGATAGTTTCGTTTGTTGTTAACAGTGTGTCTTATGTTAGCTATCATATTATATAGCATACTTTGTTTGAACCGAAATTTTATTTCCGTAAAGGGAGCTAAATTGTTGCGTGGAAACCCCCGCCCCACGTATGCAAAAACTGTAACAGGTGCTTTTATTTATCAACAAACCCATACCAAATTTCTCTCCATTCGCTGTTATATGCCGGCTTAACCCTCGGACGTACACGCAAAGTCATACCCTCACCGCGGTACAATGGGACGGGAAGGGAAGAGGATGGTGTTGATGGATCCTCCCCTTATTTCCATTTTGCATTCAATGGAAAGCCTTTGACCTTCTCTGCAATATGAAGTATATTTTATGCATTGCTGGAGGTCTGTGACGTCACCAAACATGGTCGCCATTTTGCAATTTTTCAAGAACTGGAAATCAGGTAAAAACAGTGACAATTAATAATTTTTTTTGCGCTTAACAAGTAAAACAACACATAAATAATTACTTTGCATCATTTTATCCAGAAGGTTTTCTTTTATTCCTAAAAGAAGTTGAAAAACATGCATTTCCACTCAAAAATGGCTACACCACCTGCTGCCTATGACGTCATATCTTTTATCCATAGTAGCAAACCATCTTCAAACTTGTCTCAAAATGGGCGCGAGGGATAAACGAACAGCTATAGAAAACTTAAGGTTTCGATGTTTTATCGTCTAGGTTAAAAATCAGAAAAACCTTAGGGGTAGGAAACCCTCTCCTTTTATCCCCCCCCCCCCCCCCTCCGTTCCATGTACGTCCGAGGGTTAAATTCTGACTTTTCAAAGACATGTACACTGGAGTGAAATCAGTGAAATCTTGTCAATGCTAACAAAGAGAAAAGTCAATACATTATGCATGGCATTTTTTGACCAAGCAGATCTTTTATAAAGAGAAATTAAGATATATTATTCGATGCAAGAAACCATGGTTCTCTCACCTAATTGCAAAGCATCGTTATGAAGACATCTCCTGCTAATGTATTAGAGGATGTTTGCAAATT
Source organism: Porites evermanni (assembly GCA_942486025.1). Taxonomy (NCBI): domain Eukaryota; kingdom Metazoa; phylum Cnidaria; class Anthozoa; order Scleractinia; family Poritidae; genus Porites; species Porites evermanni. Next base: position 69,086 of record CALNXI010001475.1, on the reverse strand, counting down.
TAGGGATATAACTCGCATTATTCGCGGCACGAATCTGGAGCCTGCTGTAAGAGAGGCATTTTATAATTAATTTTATACCTAGGCCTATTCTTCATATATCAATGTCTACTTATTGTAAGCTATTTATGATGGTATTTCCGCATGGTGCATCATTTTCAGAGGTACATGTCAGGAGGTTTCCCAGTACCGTTCTTCTATCCCGTAATCCCGACCCAAAATTTCGTGCAATCCCGTGAAGATTTCAATCCCGAATCTTGCCCCGATTTTTCTTAAAATCCCGCATCCCGTGTGTTTCAAATATGGGAAATTTCGGATCCCGAAAACCTATTGGGGGCCTTGTATCAGGCACTACGTGGCCTGGAATTTGTTTAAGAGCTCCAAACTACAAAGCTTTCCTGAAAATGTCGATAAATTTGCGAGCACGATCATTTTCAAGTGATAATTTACCGCAAAAACTTGTGAAAGCAGATGGGTATTAAATGAAGGGGTTACTGATCTGAATTTTCCTCTGCAAATTTTGCTCAAGTTCGACACTGCCGAAACAACAAAGGCGTCACTATTTGCGATACCTCTGCCACAGTTTTGTTGTGAGTAACTATGCGACTTAAATCGCCAGCTTCAATGTGCCACTGAACACTATCATCGGCCGGATCAAAGTCCCTCCATTTATAAACCCTCCTAAAACACCTTAAGAAAATGCATCAACCCAGGGCTTATGAGCCAAAGTTTACATTGCGTAAAAAGGCGGTATCACAACCGAGTGTTATTATAAAAAGATATATTTGATCAAAAAGTATATTGCAGCCGGCGACAGGAGGAGTCCGCAATCCTAATCTCCATCACGTCTGCACTGTAGGCAGCTTCGTTCGGACTTCCACTAAGACATGCAATGAAATGCAGAAGTCGCAATCCGGATAACGCTCGTCTGGACCTTCTATCACTCGTTATGTAATTACGCCTGATTTGACTTTCTATCACTAAAACTTACGCAAAGCACAGCATTGGTTGAGCAAGAGCATCATGTCAGACCTTCGCTGTCGTCCGCATTCCGTAAGCTTTAGTACATAATATATCATTGTTGTCACATACTGTCCTGCGTAGAATTGATTCAAGACGCATCTTAACGAAAATTAATTAACATTCAGATATAGACGAATGCCAGATCAGCTCTCACAATTGTAGCAACAATGCCATCTGCATTAACACCCAAGGTTCCTTTAACTGCAGTTGCAAACCAGGTTATAGTGGGAATGACTACAACTGTTCAGGTGGGTGCTTGCGAAGTTTTATATATTTACTTAGGCCCGCCAATCCTTGCAGGGTCACCGTTACAGCCCACACTGAATTACTGCGGCCCGTAACAGTTCCTTCCCTCATGAGAAATAGACCACCACACCGGAGACTACGTCCCCTACTATTTAAGAACAGTACGTGGGTTCTTTCTCGTCCCAAAGAATTTATTTGTGCGAGGGTTGTGAGACGGGGCCTACGACTTATCGTTCTTATTCGAGAAGACTAGAAAGTCTAATCGTTTGCAGATTTCTTCACCGTGTCTTTTTTTGCATCTGTTTACGTTCTAGTTTTCATGCAGTACTTTTGGTTATAAAAAATAAGTAAAATAAAAGGCACACATTGAGCACAGAAGAGCTATTATATTATGTAAGCGACTCCTCGAAGTATAGAAAAACAATTTTACTGGTATGATATGCTTTGCGCCTCGACTATCATGTTAGAAATTAAAGTTAAAAATGATTATGCAGTTAATCCAAAAGGTCTAGATAGCAGCAACAATACAGATAGTCGTATAAACATAACAACTTTCTTTAATTTTCCAGACATGTTTGGACGGTACATCCGTCATCTTCAGTGTTACATATTTTGAAATCGCCGTTGAATTTAAAGCGCGCGCGATCTTACAAAGTTCGTTACATTGCGTTGTCAATATTGCGTACTAAAACAAAGTTAAATGAGTGACGCTTAGTTCTTTACAGGGAGAGAG
>CALNXI010001475.1:47361-59454 GCA_942486025.1 Porites evermanni | reverse complement strand
TTTATTTTTTTTTTTTTTTTTTTTTTTTAAGAAAGATTAGTCATCCATCTATCCAGCCATCCATTCATTCACTTTTCCACCTATCTTCCTTTCTATCTAATCTACCTGCAGGACATAAAAAAATGAGACTGTTGCTGTGGTATGGAGAGAATAGATTCACTGGCCGTGATCGATATTTTCTCATCCAAAATAACCTTTTTGTATGATTCATGTGTTTTCATTTTCAGAATTTTCAATAAACTCGACAATATTACAGAGAAATCAGTATTATCTCCGACATCTTCACCGTTTTCTTGCTAGCGCTCCTGAGGTTGGGGAGGATTCTTCCTGGTTTCTTTGCTACAATGCCACCTCACATGGTTGGGGAGCCAAGACCTTCCATGATAGATGCGACGGTAAAAAAAATACTGTGACTATCATACAGAAAGACCAATATGTCTTTGGAGGATACACTGACATTCCTTGGGGTAAGATTTGATATTAAGTACCTTCAAAAGGGCTTTAGTGCCACGGGTGTTTCACCGACACCTTAAAATACTCCTACAGGTGTTCCTCGTCACTGCATTATGATTCCAGCAATAGTACTCGGATTGTAGTTTACAGCAGGGTAATGGTTTGATAGAAAGCGAGAAATACGATTTCCTAAATAGTGAATTATTTGCCAGAGAAACACGCCTCGATACGCCGTTTATACTATACTTAAGCTCTCTACGTTTCACTCGTTCAAATGAGTTAAATTCTGACAACATTCAGGATTTGTTCGCGGAAAGGAGCTATATTATTTATAAAACGGCGCCCCGTATAAACGCCCGGCGTAATTCAAAGTAAAAAGATAGATTCTGCATTCGAGCCAAGTGGCCCACTAACATGAAGCGGTCGGTATTATTGCTTCCTTCCTTTTGGATAAAATGATATTCCATCGCAAGGTTACGTGATGTGATACGGAAAAGAAATACTATCTCCATCATAAAGAAAAGCCCATTGGCCTTTGGAAAATACAATGACATTCCTTGGGGTAAGATTTTATATTGACTTTTATGTATCTTTAGTAGATAAAAGATTCAAGGGCTTTGGGAGGAGGGACTGAAAATCAGCCTGACATAGAGTGATGTTACGTAGCGCCTCCTGCCGACTTACATTTGCATGTTCTCTCTTTATACCGTACTGTAACGTTTTTCGACGGCTGTGTCTGGAGCACTACCTCAAAACTCTAACGCAGTGAGGCAAAGCCAACCATTTCAGAACAGTCGGATTGAGCACAGTGATTATTATTGTTAGCGAGACAGCTTTTTGAAAGAAAAACTAATATGTTGCCCCCTCCCTTGGGCTATGAACTCACAGTCCTTTACCTCAACGACTCCTTGCGAAGTGAGCGGCCGTAAGGCGACACGCGGAGCGTGATAATATTCCTTTTAGTGGAAGCGGCATTTTGGCCGATGCGCGAGACAAGGAGAGAAGCAACCTCGTTCCCAGGGTTCACTCCTATTCGTCCCTACTGAGCGAGAGAGATAGGGACGGTTAGGAGAGAACCCTGGAAACGAGGTTGGGGGAGGAGTAAAAAAGCGCCTGTTACCAGTCCATTGTTCTGGCTTTTCCCACGTTCACTGCATGGACGTCGCGCTCCAATTGGTTAATTGATGACGCGCGTTGTTCTGGCGAGATTCTGGCATGTTTGTCTGGAACAAAATGGCCGTCACGCACTTCATGTTCTTTTGACGATGCTGTTAGAAAAAGTTCTTAGTTTATTTCCAAAACTGTTCCAGAAATAAAGGAAAAAAAAAAGTTAAAATTCATTGTTCAAGAAGAAAGATGTTGTTGAATATCTTTCATCTGGGTTTGAAAAAGGCCTGATTTACTAACATTTTTGAAATTAGGCGTTAACAGGCCAAGCACTACTCATAAGCTCGTGATAATGTGAAACGTAGACTTGGAATTTGTTTGAATTACAGGTTCTCCCTCTTTTCTTTCTCGCCGCTGTGTTTGGACATAAACTGAACTTTGACTGAGCAAACCTTACTTTTGCCGTACTGAGTCTTACATTATTGAGGTGATTCATTTCCTCGTAGCTGTTATTTTCTGTGGTTTATGCTGCTGTCGGTGTTTGTGTTAGCCAAAAAAGGTAACCAGTTTCGAGTAGTGGATCGACTTTTCATTGGCCCTTTTAACATCACCGCCGTCAGTCAATATTAATTTGTGGCGGTAGTTTGGAGGAAGAGCCAGAAAAATGGACTCTTTACAGGTGCTTTATTTTTTCTTCTCCCCTCGTCTCGCCTTTCGCGCAAAAAGCCGCGTTTGCATCGCCTGGCTCATAAAGCGCCTATTATGCAGGCTAGCGAGGAATGTGAGTGTACAGCGAGGCAGAAACGCGACTTAGCTTTATATGCAACTCGACGCCACAATCGATGACGTCACTGCGACTGCCAACCAGTGACGTCATCGATTGTGGCGTCGAGTTGCATCAAGCTGTCCAAGCAACACCACTACAAGTGGGTGCAAAGGCCAATATATTCGTTCATCCTTTGTGAAAAAATGTTTACTGATGGTTATTTCTCCTGGGTGACGAAATGTTTACTGCTGGTAAATAATACTGTACAACGCTGTAAAGAGACTTATATTCTTCAAATGTGATGAATTGAGTTAAAGTACGGCTTTTACCTTCAAAACCCCGCTTATTTTCCTCGAATATATCTATGAATTCTTGATAAATACAGTTCTACTAGCTTCTGACAGCGTCTATTGACAGAATTTTACGACGAAAAGTTTTAAGACGGAACCCATCAGGAAATTGAGTAATTTTAATTTTCAGTGGACAAAAACCTTGTACCAGAATAATTTTCTTTTTTACATGTTTCACGGGCTACAGATGTAATTAGTTATCTGTAATAAAACCAAAGACTATTTCTCCTGGGAGCTCAAGAAAAGAAACGTCAAATTTCACAACAATTCTGAAAACATAGGTAAAATTTTGAAAATTTTATATGTAAGACGCCATTTTTTAAAATTTGACTTTTAGTTTCTCGGGCTCTCATAAGAAATTTTCTTTGGTGTTATTACAGATAACTGATTACATCTATAGCCCTTGAAAAATGTAAAAAAAAGAAGCAATATTGTTTAGAATACTCTGGTACGAGGTTTTTGTCCACTGAAAATTGGAATTACTCAATTTCCTGGTCGATTCCGTCTTAAGGTGATTCCTTAGTAAAAGAACCTAACATAGCTTGTAGATAAAACTTGGTACACTGATGTAAAAAGTCAAGAAGATGATTAAAAAGTAACAAAAAGTGGGGGACACCGTGCTTGTTTTGACGTCACAAAGCTAACAAATACTGCTGTTTAGGACCCTTTGACAAAAACCGCGCGCATCCCAAAACTAGACAAAAAGGGGAGATTTTTTCGATGATGCATGTGGTATCGCACAGAATTTGAATTAAATGTATTGTTTATCCACTTATGTACCAGAAAAATGCCTTTTTCCCCCCTTGTTTTTACTTTACGCTCCAAAGTAGACTTAATTTTAACACGCGCTTTTGGACCCATTATAGCTCAATCCGCACAATTTAGTAAAACTGCCAAAAAACTGAACATAGATTCTTGCCAATTTTTTCTCATTGAAAGGAAGCACTGCTCTTATCAAAATCATGAAATAAAATATGGGGGTCACCGTACTCCTTTTTGCGGCAGAGCTGCAAAAAGTGCGCACCACATGTAATTTCTCCAATTTTTGAGAGAGGACTGGGGCGAGTTTCAAAATGGCATGTATGTGGAAGTTCAGGGTGGAAAAACGTTCTGCGCAAGCTTCTGCGCATCCCTTATCGCAGGCTCAAGGCGGGTTTTTCTGTGTGTTGACTGTGTTCGACTGTTTGTTTGTTTGTCACTGAGAGAGTTCTGACTAAGACTGAATTAAATGTACAAGGCGTGAACGTTTGCTTCTCGAAAAGCCTTTTTACTTTTGTGTGGTTTTTGTTCTTCGTCCCTTGAAAATTACTTGGACTCGGAACAACCAATGTTAAGGAAAAAAACCGATCATCCCGTCAGTCTCTGAGGTGGAATAAGGAGTTTTGAACATTTCCAAAGAGGCGAGTATTTTTCTGATTGTTCATTCGATTTAATTGTGAGTTGATTTCGCCTTGTTTCGCCAGGCTGAATTTAAACCCGCTTTTTTTTTATTAGTAAATACTTTTTCGCATGCACAGAACCAGCTTTATCCTTCTCTTCATTGAAAGAACCATTTTGTGCGCCGTAAAACTTTCTCGGAAATAGAAGGTCAGTAAACTTACTCGAGAAGAAAAGACTACTTCGATCATTTTTCTGTTGCTCAAGTACTAGTAGTCAGAGTTTCCTTCACTTTTAATAACATAGTTTTGTTTTCCAGTGCACTGTTAAAATAACAAATAACTTTCTGTACGCAAGTGTTCCTTTTCACTCGCTGTGAAGTAGAGAATGAGAACTACTGGCAGTGACTTCAAAACAATTCACTCCGTCCGTAACAATTGCTGGAGCTGGATTTGTCTGAGGCGAGCAAAACAAATACCCTTATGTGCAGTTTTCAGAATTTTCTAAGGATTGGCTGAGTTTAATTTGCTTGAATGAAGACCCTCACAAGGACCAGTTATTCACTGAGTTATTAAAGCGAGGAAAATAGCCACATGGTGAATCATGGTTTAGCTGCGAAGCTCCCTTCAACTGATCTTTTGCATTTAAGATCTTTAGGTAGGTTGTTTTCGTACAAAAAAATTCAATTCTTCATTGTCAGCAAGGAGTTTTTGCAATAATGTAATTTAACTTTGTTTGAAGGAAATCCTACTTACGCGTAGGTTTTTGACAGACATTATGCATGTTCAACTTGACAACACAAAGCATAATTCATATTTATCTCTTAGTACGCGAAACGATCAAGTTTAAAGATAAACTATAGTTGCTTTGGAACCGATTTTGGGGAAGTTTTTACTAGATAAAGATTGACTCTTTTTCTGCCCACACATCGACGCCAAAACTTAACATAGAGGATTTTGTTTACATTTCAGTGATCTGCAAAGCTACAAGTGTCCGATCGAGCGTGGGTTTAAAATACCAACTTGAATGCGACAAAGTTCAGCGACTTCAAACACATTGTGGGCATGCGTTATTTTTTGGGGGGAAATCACTTTACAAGGATATTTTGCTTTTGTGTCCACAGTGGAGCTCTTGACGTTACATATCCAGGAACTTCCTTACATGAACACATTTTGTGAATAGCTTGCAACTTTTGAAGACAAATTGCTTGTTCTTTCCTGGTTAAGAGTGGAAACGTATTATTATTAGGCAAAAAAAAATTGAAATCTCGCCATTTTTTTAAACCCGGCCAGGGGATCTGGGCAAAAAAGTTCACGCATGCTCATTACGTTTTTCCACCCTAAAATGTGGAAGGGGGAAGAAATCATTAAAAAAACCGTTTTTTACAGAATTTACATCGAGATATCACAGTTAGGACGCAATGTGATAAAGATGGCGCTTAAATGAAAATCAAAGTGAGTTAGCTGGAGTTTAAACTTCTATTATCGAGGTTCTCCGTGAGGAAGTCGAACTGAGCAACACGCGTACTGCTTACGTTATGCACATTTCCAACACTTAGAGTCTCATTTTGGCAAGAAACAACCGCTAGCAAAAATTCTTGTTGCGTTTCTCTTTAGTTACCTTCATTTTAATAATGTTACTTTAGATGCACTTTTTCACGGCAGCCATCTTGTTTTGCGCAGTAAGAGATGCGCAATGCAAAACCAGTGAATCACCTTAAATATTATAATTTCACCCCGTTTTGTGGTTACTTTGTTTTGTGTGTGTGTTTTTTTAACCATATTGTTTTTACCTATTGGCAGGTTTCAATTTCTTTGTATTGTTTTCGCGAGGTGTTGCGATAAATGATTTCTAGTAGTAACAATAATCAGATTGACAAATAAAAATGACTTCATCGCACAAATAGCCTATTTTGCTGTCTTCTGAAAGGAAAATATACATGGTAACAAAAATGTTAATCAAAAAAATCAAAAACATGAAGTGAATTCAATTATTTGAAATTCCTATTATATGTTTTTTATGTTTTGTTTTGTTAGAATCCAGTGGTAACTATGCCGAAACCCCCAACGCGTTTATCTTTTCTCTCAACAATTTTGGAGGGCTGGCACCGTTTGTGAGCAAGGTGAAGCCACAATATACAGAACTCGCAATTCAGAGGCATTCATTTTATGGTCCAAAGTTTGGTCAGGACCTCATCATTTATCTTGGTGCCGGGAATATTCATCTCTCAAAAGCTGGCTTGGGCATGGCCTACGCTGATCCACCTGCAAAGCAGGACCCGCTCACGGTCCTGGCCGGGACTAAGTACTTCTCACCTAATGAGGTGGAGGTATTTTATCTTGACCCATCCCGCTAAATGCAAGATAACACGAACTGAGTTCAGCTAAAAACTAACCGATGTATTTAATCAGAAACTCATAAGGGGTTGAAACGTGTAACTCTCATATGTTTGCTTTGTCTGATACTCGTGATTATTCATTTTCAAAAGTACCATATTTCGAACGAGAAGAAGAGATAACTGACCAATCAAACTTCGTAAACAACGTGACGTAATTTTACTTTACGTTCCCGCGCCCGCTTAAAAAAATGGCCGACAAACGGGGTAAAAACTCCCGGAAGCCGAGAAAGCTTTCAAAGGTTGAAACCAAATCTTACCCAACTACTGAGCAGGATATCATTGCCTTACCACCCGGGCCAAACGTAACATTATGAAACCCATTGACATCCTCGCAACTTCTTGAAGTTGTCACTTCAAAAAGCGATGCCTCGTTGATTGACCCTCTGCACAGTAAACTTATACTGCAAATAGGCCTTTAAAATTCTTATATTACTAGTCTAAAGTAAACAGTAAAAAATATTTTCGAATATAATTTGTTAGCTGCGTATCGAAAAAAAACTGAACCTGACATCTTCGCAAAAAGTGATGCGTGTAAGTAATGTGAGAAGCATTTAAGCTTAAATTAAGCTTGGATGTGGTGGTCACGATCGTGTTTTGAGCTAATTTCATGAATGAACAAAGTCAAAACAATAGACAGAGAAGCCGTTTCTTGGAAATTTTGGGCGTCTGGAAAAGCCGGAAACCGGAATCCAGAAAAGGAACGGGAATAGGAACAGGAACAGGAAGCGGAACCGGAATAGGAACCGTAATGGAAAGAGGAACCTATATAAAGACAGGCTATAGAAAGAACTCGTGGGAACCCTGTTTAGAAAACGATAAAGTGGTTATCAACTCTGGTTTTCCTACACTGAATTATAGGAAATGGTAGAAATTCAGATTGTTCACTGGCCATAAATTTAATATACGGTGTACTATCTTTTCTCTGGAAACAGGATACTTTTCTTGCTGTTAATTGCACTTCATTAAATAACAGTTAGGTATATATTTATAGAAAACAGCAACACAAAAAACGGAAGAAATAAAGAAAGAAGGAAAAAAGAGTTGCCTAGACTCGAACCCGGCACGTTCGGCTCGACGCGACTACACCTAACCACTACACAGCACAGGCTGATTACGTAACCTTGGGGGATATAATTTAATGCTTTTTCCATGACACTTCCGGCGGCAAGATGATCGCCAGCCGCATTAACCGAGCTATTAACAGTAAAAAACAATGTAAACGCATATTTCGTGGCAATGAATGAATGAAAGAACATAATTATGCTTTTCAAAACGCCGATACACGACCTCGTCTGCAAAGTAGCACGCAAAACATATGTTTTGTTATCTCGATTTCCGCTGTTATTTTGAAGCTAATGGTCAAAATCACATCCATTTTCGGCTCATACAGGTTCTTACGAATAGCATAGCATGACATTTTCTCACTTTCACATCACCTTCTAGCAAGCTGGAAATCCGCCGTGTTGCGGAGTCGAAGAGCAAATGCTCATCTTCTCGTCAAGCTTAACGCCTGGACGAGTCAAAGGCTCATGAATTGAAATCCAATCGCCAAGTTCAACCGGGGGAGGGGGGGTGGGACTCCGCTTATGAAAGGGGTGGGGATGCTCGTCGGAATCAATTAAACCCCTAAAGGAAACCGATCTGGGTAGGGCCCAAGATTTTTTTGACCCCTAAAAGAGACCATGTTAAACGACACAGACAATATATATATTTTCACGTGCAACCCTAAACGAGACCTTCACGGCTAAATATGATGGTGTTTTGCCCAGAACACCCTATGTGAGACCAAAATCCGAAATTTATACCCCTAAGGGAGACGACGAGCATCCCCACCCCTTTCATATGGGGAGCCCCCCCCCCCCCCCCGGGGGAAAGTTCCCCCCCCCCCCCACCTAAAACACCCCTCCCTTTCTTAATTTTGTTAAACCCTCCAACCGCGGGCTGTAGCATTAAAAAGAGAACACGACCACCCCCATCCCGGGTGGCCAGAAGCGCACGAGTGTATGGCCCCGAGCGAGGCCCAGAGCCTCCCCCCCCCTTTCCTATGGCGGCCCCCCCCCCCCCCCGGGGGAAAGTTGACCATCGTACTCATCTGAAAGACTCCTACGTTTCTTAAATTTGGTAAGACCTCTAACCGTGCGCTGTAGAATATTTGCCACAAAGAAAACAGCGAAGATGCACGCTCTCATCCACCGAACATTTGAGTTGTTTGTGGCGCAATGCATTTTGGTAAAAGGGAGCGCAGTGCACTCTGGTTAAATGCAATGCATTCTGGTAAAAAGTGATGAATTCGAGAATTCGTCCCACCTTATGCATTTCCCTTAAATCGCGTGTTACACGTTTCAACCCCTTAAACTTCCAATCAATTCCTTTTTTCTCTTTTTTTATTTTTTTATTAATAGAACAGAGTTAAATTCTTAAATTAGGAAATGTAAGGTTGTTAAAAGGAATCTTCAAAGAAAAGCTAAAAGTCACCCTTCTAACTCTGAAAATTTAATTGTTTGAATCTTCTGTGAGAACGGATGTCAGAATAGGCTGTTTAGGTTACAGGGTCCGGATTTAGTAATGCACGCTACTAAATACTTTTCTTGCTTAGGCAACTGATCAAAGCTTAAGAGCACGCACTGCTCATCACAACAACGTAATCGCTCGAGTAACTAAACACATGATCACAAATACTGAACGTTCTGTTCTATATTCTGTTCTATAAATAATGAGTAAAACACAACTATACATAGGATAACGCGTATGACAGAGAGTGTTTGCTTTCTTAGCTTCCTACGCAGGCGTTTTTAGGGGAGCTCGTCATTCGTCCCTTGTGGGAAGGGACGAAATACGAGCTCCCCTAAAAACGCCTGCGTGGGAGGCTAACGCTTTCTTAGAGTCGCCAGTGTTGTTGCATCTCCCCGTGACGCATCTTACTAGCATGGTTTACCTTTTTAACAGCAGTTTCAGTATGAAGAAAGAAATTTTTCTACACTTGCTTACTTGTGTCTAAAGTTATATAAAATAAGTGTTCCTTAAATTACGACATAGTTTTTTTAATGGACGTCACAGCTACTTTGTTTCCAAGGGGCTTCCGAAAGAAGACTAATTTATAGTGTGCCAAAATGATGGCAACTTTGAACGCTTCACATTTCAAAAAATCACATTGTGTTCAAATTGCAAAACATATGATTTTTTTCGGGGAGGCTCGTAGAAATGTGTACCTTTAATTAAAAAACAAAAATTTTTAGTTTATGGGCACTTTAAGAAGTGAGATACTAACACCAAAAAGGTAAGCTCAAGAAGTGCAATAGTCAAGCTTCTTCAACGAATTCTTGCTCCACGTTTTGAGGATAGGTTTTTATTGCCTTCTTGTCAACTCTCATTTCTACATCTGTATTTGTAGACGTAACGCAAAGGGTTGAAATCTCAGGATAGAATTTTCCCTCCTAGCGTTAGTCGTTGACTTAGGAGTAGTTACTAGATTTTTAATAAGTTTAACACATATTTCACTGCGATTTATTAATTCCTATAAGTATAAGCAACGATAATTGCATATATTTTTATTTATATTATCCCAACATTTTTTTTGTGTGTAATAATCAAATATAACTTGCCACAGTATTTATTCCATGCCATCAGATATTCATCTGATGTCATTTTGCATTTTCATCACTTGAGGTGTTTCGATACAGTTTTTCGGAAACCATACCGATATTTTTCAATCGCCTTAAAAGTGATTTTGTACAGATGACGTATTCTGCCATCGTTTGTTCAAATGCCTGCCCCTAAAAATGTTAGTAGATTTCATTATCAGGATGCAATTTACCTGCCTCGTGCGCAATCGCTCGCGATGGTTCTCGGGGTATTTAATTTGATTATCAAGAACAGCGAGACAAAGCAGGAAACGGAAGGGGAAGAAAAAAAATTGATAATAATGTTTTGCCCTCCTATCACCCCTTGGTCTTGCTCGTTCCCATTATTCTCCACTCAGGCCCAGGACTGCGCCGTGCAGAACCTTGAGAAAGCCTGCGCACGAGGGAACCTAACTGGTTAATACTCATCTCCATACTCCAAAATGACGTTGACACATTATTATTTATCGTAAAGGAATTCTCTACGAAGGAAGAAACCGCGTTCACTATTGATACTAGGGAATTTAAGATTCGCTACGGCAAGGGGCTATTACGGCTACATAAGGTCAAAAACATTTCCGGTGACGTCACCACGCGAGTTGCAGTACGGCTTTCCCGCCGTAGCCTCGTTTTCTGCTGCGTCAAATTGCCTTCTTTGCCATACTCTTCACTACGTGAGTATTAACTGTCATTTCTTTGCCATTTTAAAGCTTATTTCGCTTTTCTGAGAAGCCTACTTCAAAGACTAAGTACTTAGTCATACTAAGATATTCCTCACGTATTATTGCTTCGTTATTTAAGCGAAAACTCAAATGATTTGGATACCTTATAATCATGGCTGCAGACAAGAAAGCCTCGTAAGAGAGCTTATTTAAGCTTATAGAAGTTTTAGTTTCAATAAGTGATTGTCAAGATTTAATTTCACGAGTACCTATTAAAAAAATATTTTTATCTTTTGGCTTATCTGCCAGGGATGTTCTTAACAACTTGTTTCGCTTTTAGAATAAAATTTTATAATTTACCGCGCTAGAGCGAGCGAACGCTAGAAGAAGATAGGGGTCTACAGACGGACAAAAATGAGGGGACAACTGAGGGGCAACAAAGGGGTAACAAATTGTGGCGAACGTAAATGGGGCGAATCGCCTAACCCAACGAATTGAGTAAAGTGTTTAGACCGACATAATTAGGGCGAATTGCCTTACTCTAACAAGTCGAGGGTAGTGCTAAGGGTTAAATCATTCGAGGGCAGTGCTTAGGGTTAAATCAATCGAGGGCAGTGCTTAGGGTTAAATCAATCGAGGGCAGTGCTTGGGGTTAACTCCATTGAGGGCGGTGATTAGGGTTAAATAGAGTGGTCGCGCAAAAAGTAGTAAGGGTGAATTGTACGTTAGGTTTCAATGCAGATGGATTAATCCCTCGAGTCGATTGTCTAGGTCATGATAGTGAGCACGTTTTCGCCCATTGATTTGCTGACTCAGCAGAATTTGTTTCTATTTTTAGATGATGACGTCATCTTTTAGATTAATCCCTCGAATCGAATGTCTTGGTCATGACAGTGAGCACGTTTTCACACATTGATTTGCTGACTCAGCAGAATTTGTTTCTATTTTAGTTGATGGCGTCATCTTTTTAGATTACAATAGCGTATAAAAAGGGGACAACGCTGGGATAATTCATTTTGATTACGATACGTTGTACTGATCACAGCTATCACCATGCCGATTACTTATCCGAGACCGTGTCCAAAGTGTGGCAAGAAGTACAAGAACAGATTTGACTTTTGTCGTCATAAGAAATATTGTGGAACTAATTTGAAAGTTGCATGTTTACACTGTGACAAGTTGTTTTCGAGGAAGGACAAAATGACTGCCCACGTTAAAAAATTCCATTCTGAAGCAGCAAAACGGAAAGCTGAAGAAGGTGCCGAGCTCTTACGTCTAGAGTTATTGAATTCTGGAAAGGTACCTCGATTAGGTAATGAGGAACAGACAGGCGGGGCTGTGACTACCCGTGGAATGACAC
>CALNXI010001475.1:5965-17655 GCA_942486025.1 Porites evermanni | reverse complement strand
AAAAAATAAAAAAAAAAAAAAAAAAAAAGTGCGTCTCTTGCTCTCCAGAATAACGGTTTTGTACCAAGTGAATCACTAGACGCCGACATAACCTTACCTCAATTATCATATACATCAGCGAGTGACCCTCCATTATTTGGGAGATTTCTAGTGATGCCGTGCCTTTAAGGGCACGAGGGCACTAGTCCACCGGCGGAGAAGGAAAGGGGCGGGGGGTACTTCTGAAAATTACGGTGGGGGTGTGCAGCATGCTTCCTGAAAGCCTAACCCTGCCTCAAACCAAAATACATTATTTGCCCTCCGTTACGTCAGCTTTCAAGAGACGAGTAATAGAAAGAAACATACCATATTCAAGAGCCTTGATTAATAACGGACAAGCTTACTCTGTTTACACTCCAAAAGGGGTCAAAAGGCAAGTCATTCCCTTTACAATCTAAGCCGTTCAATCTTACAGTATATAGCTTATATCAGGCGGTATCACTTTCCATGAACAAACCGAACAGTAAGAAACAAATACATGTATACCCTCTCAAGCAGAGAACGCGAAAACAGTATGCTAGGTGATTATACAATCACATCCAGTTGTGATAAGGAAAATCTATAGTTTCTGCAAGTGCTGACAATTGTACATCCTTGCTCTTGAACGTACCTTGAGTTATGATCAATGTGAACAACCACTTATGACTGACTTAATAGCGGGGCTCCCGCGCGCGCGAAGCGCGCGTGGGACAGAGCCCCATACTCATGGAATATGGTCAACCTCTTTTCGTTTGGTTGTCACGTGATTGACCGAGCGTACGTACGTACGCGTCTACAGATTGTACGGGCTGGTAGGGGAGACTATCAAAGGAAGGGAGGGGTGTCTCACAACCTCGTCCCCAGGGCGCTTTTCCCTGGCTTTGGGCCCGCCCCCAAAGCCAGGGAAAAGCGCCCTGGGGACGAGGTTGGGTGTCTCAGGCATGTCTTGGCAAGTCCACATCTTTAATATAGGATTTTAGTATAGGACATTCACAATATGGTCAATTGACAGCTGTCAAAACAGGATACCCACTGACCAGTATCCCATGACCATATCGCGGGCTCATGTTTCAACTCATCGAGGTGACGTGATTTATTTGGAAGCTGTCCGCTGACCAGTTAATTGTTTTACTAGATCGCGAACAATGTTCAATCTCATACTTTTACTAGTTAAACTGATAATGCACACATATTGGACATCAATGTTTTGATCAATTGACAGCTGTCAAAACAGAGTACCCGCTGACCAGTATCACTTGACCGTATCGCGGGCTCAGGTGTCGACCCATCGAGGTCAAGTATTTTTTTGAAGTTATCCGCTGACAAGTTACTAGTTTTCAAGTGATCGCAGGCTCAAGTTCAATTTTTTTCTAAATTCATATGAAATATGTTGTGTTTATGTGCTACACAATTAAAATTTTGATTGCAAACTGACCTCGGACGCGAAAATTCAGCCAGCTGTTACAGGCAGGGAAGACAGTTGCCTTTGACTTTTCTCACCATGGTCACGCGTTGGTCACGCTCTACGTCCAATTTTTATGCTCTGATTGGTCAAAATTTGACAGGTGAGTTCATGCGGAAAATTTATGCAGCATCTTGAATCTTGTTTACTTTGACAGCTGAAGCTGACAGAGTTTTGTGTCAACTTGTGATGTTTTTAACTGTCTTTTTCCACTGGATGTGCAAAATGAAATTCAGCTGCTATCAGGAGTCTTCTGTTATTCATGGCTAGTTTGTTTATTGGGTTTTTGGTTGAGGAATACGTCGCTTGTCAAAGTCGGAAATCCGATTTCGGATAGCATCGTTTTCGTTTTCACCTTGCTTGATGCGTAAGAGGATTGCAAAGTCTGAAGCGATACTGGCTGTTCTTGATACCTTTCAGGTGCTGCATCTCGAATGGTAAGCCAGAGAAATTATTGTATTTGATGTTTGTTTTTTGTATCTAATTTAATGAAGTCGAGCGGAGTTTATGCGGGCATTTAGTTTATGCACGTTTGTAAGATTTGAGACAATGATCTGACCGAGTATCAGGTTTGATATAAACTTACAGAACTTTAAAAAGCCTTTAGACAGTTTCTCACCGCAAATAGAAAGAAAACGTTCCAAAGAATATTTAGTTATAATTCTGGCCAGAAAAGAAAGCTTTGAGCGATTTTCTTGCCTCGAGTTCGTCTTTGAAAAAAGCAAACACCGGGAAGCCGGCTTAAAACATAAACTTAAGCTTGAAGCTTGAAGACTCAGGATTTTTAGGGACACTTTAATACTTGTCTTCCTGAATGAAAATTGTTGTCTCTGTATATGTTTCACCGAATTATATTTCTTTTATTGATTGTTAGTAGTCTCTGTTGTAATTTTAATCGCTGTGCCGATTGTTTTCAGTCGTTCAGTGAACATCGCTTGCAGGAGTACTCAAAATGCCGCGCGTTAAACCATTAAATAAAAAATAAACATAATAAATTCTTTATAATGTTGGAGCGTAACTCTGTTAATGTTCATTCAAACACTCGCCACAGCTCGCACTACAAAAGTGAGAACCGGATGGCCGTATAGGTGATTTTGGAAATTTTTTTAACAGTTTATGAATATTGAATGAGTCTAATTTGTATTGTGAAATACTGCTTTCTGTCCGAGGTTTGCCGGTATGATAAAAACAGTGCCTCATACTACTGTTTCACCTCAGTTGTGATGTATTAATGCTATCAAAGGTTGGTTTACACGCACCCAGATTTGTTGACAAGATTTTGCAAAGTAAACTTGTCGAACGCAAAAAAGTTGGCCTGATTTTTTTTTCCACTAATTAATCTACGGTGATCAAGAGCCATTATGGCTCTTAAATGTGATCGAAGATCATTACCAGTTTTTGGGTGTACAAATGAGGCTATCAACTCGATGTAAGATTTGGTTCACTCTTGGGCTGTTTGCAAATTATTTTTCTCTAAAATCAGGTAGCCTTTCCCTCAAAAGTCACATAAATGTGCTCTAAAGTTAACTGAATTGTGGGATTCGAATACAAGTTTATTGTTTAATTTAAATTATAAATTTATTAATGGGAGCCTCGCTTTTAGCCCTGGCTAAATCTATATATCAACTTACCAATTTTTTTATTGATTGGTGTACCAAATTAATGGCTGTAGCCTTTCTTAAGTTCTTCATAAGCCATGAACTGGAGAGCACCATGTGACACACCAAATAGTCCTGGGACGTAACCCTAGTGAACAAAATACATGTAGCTGACATTTTCCATCTCGGTTCAACATTTCAAGTGGGCTTATTTGTCATTTGCACCATTTGCACTCAACTTCATTTACGTTAAAGTAAAAGTTGAAAAAATAAGGCTCTAGTTGCTCAAATTTATAGCGCTATCCACCGGGCCCCAGTTTTTTTTTTTCTTATAGTTGATAACATTATTACTCGTTGCTTACCACTACAAAAAGTAAATGGAACACGGCTTTTTTTGTCCCCTTATTGGAAAATTTCCGGGAGCAACAGAACATCTGAAAAAGTGGTCCTGTTTTTTCGGACGGAATATTCCAAACGGAGATTCGTGTTACATTTGTTAAAACTTATCTTTGATACCAGTTACAGGTAAATGGAACTGATTTGTACAAATAGTAAACACGATTCCGGAATGAAATTTACTAGCCCTGAATCTTTCATACCATTCAGGACCCAACTCGTGAACCGACCGGTTTTCCCATTCGCTACTTTAGAAACGACAAAAAAGAAAAAACTAAAAACAAAAACAAAACAAAACAAAACAAAAAAACTAGAGCCGAAATGCGTCCCGCAATTGTTTCTGGGATCGCTACTGGGGACGCGCCAGTCAGCAAATGGCCAATTTTTTTCCCTGCCCCCGGTAACAGTCCCAGAAGTCTTCATGAAAGTTAAGTCGGCCAAGTTTTTATCTTGTTTTTTTTTTTTACAGTGACGAATGCAAACGATAAGCAACCAATACGTACTAAGAATTCCTTTGTATTGGGGTGCTTGAGTAACGCCAGCTGGTGAACCAGTGGACTGACCCTGTTCCTGAAACGAAAAACAAAAATATATTAATGTCACCGTTACGGTAAAATTTGAGACCACGCAACTAAGTATTCAACACGTACTATTAGGTAAAGTAAGGACCACGAGACAAATATGACGTAATTTACGGGGGTACCGCTCGGAGGTTGACGTGACGCGCAACGTCTGTGC
The DNA here is from genome assembly GCA_942486025.1 of Porites evermanni. Classification (NCBI taxonomy): domain Eukaryota; kingdom Metazoa; phylum Cnidaria; class Anthozoa; order Scleractinia; family Poritidae; genus Porites; species Porites evermanni. The sequence goes on along the minus strand of CALNXI010001475.1, from coordinate 13,443 downwards.
GTGACCATTTTAAGGCCTCACTTTCCCGTCACCACGAGCTGAAACCACAACAATAACAACAACGCGCTGCAACGGCAGCACAAACCTAGGCCAGCCACGCGCCACTTCCGAGAAGAGTATTGTCAGGTCACAAGAAAACTAAAGCGTTACGAGCTGCAACCTAGGTCAGCAACGCGCAGACCTAAATAACAATTCAGTAATACAAAGACCTCTCGTGCCTCACCTATCTCACCAACGCTGCTGGGTCAGACCGGAATTTTTGCGGGTCGATAAACCGAAAAAGCGGGAAAATAAGCTAGAAGAAAGTTAGCTTGGGGAAGTTGCTACGGCGACTTAAAAACCACAGATACACGCGAAGCGGGTATCCCCCCAAGCAAGAAAAAAAAAATGATAAAAAACCAACACAGGTTCCTTGCAAACAAAACAAAGCCTTACTTACAGAGTAACATTGGCCATTCTTGGGGCCGCAGAAAGCAGCACTTCACGAGGTAGTTCTTATGTATAACTGATAACAATCAGAGGACCATCTACCCATGATTTTAATCAGCCAGTCTGGCAGACCCACAGCAGCGGCTGTAGAGGCGACACTGATGCGAAAAGTATGACCTTTAAGGCTATGAAAAGGAAGCCCTGCCAGACGCACGATATCCCGTGGAAGGGAAATGACCGCTGACCTGGCAAGGAGCCTGCTGGACTGGAAAGAGAAAAGGGGGCCTGAAGGGGGTGCGACAAGCTGAAAATAATGCTGCATAGCGGTAACTGCACAGACCTGGGAACCCGTGCGAGCAATGAAAAGAGACTGACCCAACCGAAAGGAGTCAGTCTTAGAGGACCGAAGTGTAACAACTAGCTGTTGCGCGGAAGCCAGACTGGGAACAAATGACACACATCCAGTACGTAAGTAAGTAAGTCAAATCGAGAACAATAATGAGAATCTCTTGGTGTGTGAATTCGCTACAACGGAGAAATCCGAAAAGGGGTTACTGAGAGCAATACTGCTGAAGCAGTTTATTTCTTGCCGCGGTCGCTGGCGAGCTGAATCTTGGCAGCGTCGTCCGATTGGCCTGGGCGGCATCGCATGACCGGTGAGACGAGAAGCGGCAGCGGCTGCCGAGTGGGGGACTTGACACGTACGGAGGGAACATCAACTTGGTTTATTGAAGTTGTAGCGGTATGAAGAACTAGGACCTCTCGAGGGGCGGCGGGCAGGGTCGGCGATGGGGCAATCAAGTTGGCTGTGATAGGGGCTGTAACAGAGGAAGCAAAGAGGTTTAGGCTGACCCGAGAACGTGACGGTTGGGTCCACAGCTCCAAATCAACAGGACCCAATTCAGGGACAGATGTAGGCGGCGAGACGGCGAGACGGCGAAACTGCTCTTCGTAATTGAGCAAGGTAAGTCCCTTAAATTTGGCCTCCGTACGGCTGATAATCTGCAGCTATTTAATAAGTTCCACCGCTCTACCAGGGTACGCACGGACCAGGACCAACATAAGAGTAGTGTATGCATCAACCCACTTCTGAAAGGAATCGATCACAGTACTATGGTGATAGGGGACGCGCGGAGCCTGGGGACAAGCTCTCAAGCCGAAACTGAGGGGACGGGGCCTGGGGTGAGCTAGCGAGTCTGGAAAAGGCAAAGAAAGATCAACGTACTCACCCCGCAGGATATTATGCTCTAAAGAGCGATCCAAAAGTCAGTGAAGGCCAAGCGGTGAAGTCATGCCAGTGGAACGAACTTGATGCGAATAGCTCGGCCATTGATTTTTGCATGTATAATTCTGTTAATATTTTGCTGTAATAATTGAACTGAGGCCGGGAGCCCATTCTTTATAAGCCCGGTGGCTTCGCTTGGGCTTCCTTGCCATTAAGTTTTTAGAAATTTACATTTTCTTCTTACATCGCTATGGCAAAACAATAAACAACGGCCACCTCTCATATACGCCACTTTTTTTGTCCCGAAGGACAGTTCTTAGACTGACTCTCGTTTAAACCTCTCTACAATGACAACAGCTACCAAACCGTGCCCCCAAACAGCCAAAATAACATCTCGACAACGAACGGCCAGTTTTTTCAGAGACTGATGAAAAAGTCAAGAATGGTCATAAAAGATGATCCGCATGGCACGTTGACGATAAATCGCGGCAATCGTATTTTGATTGTGTTTCATTTACACTGCTGCCGTGAGCATATTATTAACTTTGATACAAATGTACTCAAGCAAATGTTGCGAATATAATCTTGCTGTTTTGTCACGTTAACATTTTCATTCAAAACGTTATTCAGTTCTTTGGTGTATATATCTATCGTTATATTTTATATAATATAACCTGTATGACTGGATTACCGTTAAGGAACAGTAAGCATGAACATAACGCTGTAAACACGTTGTGCTCCCTAAAAAAATTGTCATATTACAATAAATTTCTACCTCCCCATAATGGTCACGGCACCTCTCTATAAGGGCCAGTTTCTTCTGTCCTTTTAGGAGGCCATTGTGGAGAGGTTGACTGAACACTATATACAAATGTACAAAATATTAATGTACTAATTTCCCCCTAGAGAAGAAAATAGCAGCAGTAGGAACTCAAACAGATAGGAGAGAAGAAAATAGAAAGAAAAGAACGTTGAGGTCATACATATAGTATTCAGTATTCCCAGCAACGTGTATTTAAATACATGAATTCTGATGAAGGTTTAAAATATGAATTCTATACAAAATATTGTTTTGTTGCCTGTTGTAATCACTTACCTGAAAAAGTACAGTCCCCATACAGACCCATTACCCCATTCATTCAGTGTCACACCCTGAAATAGAAAAAAAAAGAATGGTATTCATTCCTTTAATTCTTTTTTTTTTTTGCCCTTTTTTATTTCTGTCTATTTTATTATTATTATTTTTTTTTTTTTCACTAAGCCAGGCTTCAAGCTACTGGGAGAAACGAAATGAGAAAACACCATGACAATAATTAACAATTATTCCACGCGGGCGCGTTGGATATGATGAGATGATAGATAGCCAATGAGACGCGTAGCGCCGAGTTGGCTATAATCATCTCATATCCAACATGCGCGAGTGGATAATTGTTTTATTAAAAACGCCTACAAAATCTCGTTGAATCTCCCCGACTGGAACAAACCGGAAAAGACAAGGGACTTCCGCTATTCACATGTCACACGTCTATCAAAACTGTCAACGCGCGAACTGCGTGGATGGACTGCATGAATGAAAAATCAAAACATTGTAGCGATGAACATTGGTTTTTTAAAAACTCATCGGGATTCTAGGATTTTACACAGCAGAACAGCGAAAAAAACCTGGCAGAAAATGTGAAGGAAAAGAAGTTTTAAGTGACAGCCGACAAAACTACTGTGAATTTGGATTTCTCGGTGCAGTTATAAAAGTAAGAACAACGGAGAAAAACTATTACCTCGGTCGCTTGTTATGAAGTTGTTTGAAGCCACAAGCTGGTTTTGCTGAACGAGAAAAGCAGCTATACTGCCGCCTCGATTGCTCTAGTTAATGACTGCATAGCCTGTATTTGTAGCTGGTTCCTTGTGATTTATATTCCTGATGTCGGATAAACAAGCCGCAGGTATCTATCGGCGAGTGACTCGATCGGCGAATGGCTTCGCGATCGTGAGGAAACAACACTTGTCTTCTTTCGTAGCTGGTCAAGGTACTTTAGTTCCATGTGTTTTCATGTGTTTTTCTAAAAACTTTCAAACAAGCTCTTGTGGCTTTTTTGTTTGGTTTTGTCTTTTTTCTTTCGATAAAATTGCATTTCTAGTATTCTAAGAAATGAATTAAAACGATTTGCTTCGGGCGCCGTTCTATCCTTTGCGAAAAAAAATCTCAGCTAGCTTCCAATTTTAAACTGACACGTACACCGACCATATATGGAGAGCATGGTATAATAGCTCATATACCATAACGGCTAAGCCAATCAAAATGCTAGAATTGCATTATCCAATGATTCAGTTTTTAATAATTATAATTATTAGGTGGCTTACTTTCCAGGAACAGGAAAAATCTTATCTGGAAAAAGTAGTAGGTGAATGGTGTAATAAGAAGTGGATTTCTAGTACCCAAAGTATGTGCAGTTTTGTGCGTAAAGTTCTATGGAAGGATTGTTCCCAAAATGAGGAAAATCTGTCCTCCCTGAAGACACTGCAGTGCTAAACTTACCAACTTAATCTTTTAAACTGAAAGATAAATAAATAATCTGCATTGCTCCATGAGGCACAAAAATGACCAAACAAATCACTAAACTGAGGGTTCAGTATGCTGCGAATGCACTAACCTGGTACAACCCCTTTAACCCCCCTGTTCTGACAATGGACTACACTGCAACGACCTCTGTATGCTGGCAACTTCCCACAGTGATCATTACACCGTAACTAATAACAAAAACATTCATGTAATAAATAAAGCTATTGTGTGAAACTAGATACATTAACAAAATTATGTAAGGTATGATTTTATAAGGTCTTTTTCTTAAATGCAGATAACAATTGCTAATTTAACCCTAAAAATTTTAAGGCGCAATGGAATTCCAACCCATGACTACTCTACTATTTGCATGTATAGTACTGCAGTGCTTTACCATATGAGCAACATGTAAAAAGACCCATACATTGGGACCAGTTCTTCTTAACTCTTGAAGGAAATATTAAACATAATTCTAATAAAAATGATCTGCAGAAATACAAAGCCTGTTTTCCTCTTCTCTTTTCTACAGTAGCCTATCAATTTTCTATTTTCTAACTCATCATTATACAAAGTCATGTCATCAGCTTGCAAGTAGGATAGGACCCCATGTCAATGAGGCGGATTGAAAAATGGGTGGAACAAATTAAAGAATGAAATTGCTTCTAGGCTCAAGTGCTGCTCAATGAAAAACCCCATGATAACCACCTCATAAATGGGTTACTTTTAATTGAGAGAGAACATTTTTATGTCTGTGTAGCTGGTGGGATTTGGCACCCATGACAGTTAAAACAGTACCTGTGGTTATTGGGCTATAAAACTCTAAGAAGAAAGGGTTAAAGCCACTTGCAGGGACATCAGAGAGCACTTTTAAACTTTGGTCCCTCCAGCTACACAAGCTAAAATAGTTCGCTATCAAATTTGACTGATTTATTTCATGCTTGGGGAAGCAAGGTAATATTTTTAATTTAATTATCAGTGCAATAAAAGAAAATCTTCAGACAGATTCATGCAGGCCAGGGTCTACTTATATGACTTGTATTATCATTTGCCAAATTATGGGTTGGGGAAGGTGTTAAATTCTCATGACGTTCACACAGTTGCCTTCCAAAATGGTACAAAATTTCAATTTCCCCCATCACTTCATTCAAACCTAAAATAACGTCTTGAATTACCCCCTCACTTAGGGCGGACAGTCCAACCCATCCTCTACTAAACCCTCCATTTTTCCCCTTGTTTGGCCAGGGTCCTACCCCTGGAACAAGCCCGTCACATGTACAAATGTCAAGTTCATCATAAACCACATTTTCTTGTTCTATGGCACACCTATTTTGATCATGTAGTGTACCACCTTTTTATCACACCACATTTACATGTATGATCGACTGATTCTACTAAGATGAGCAAGTCTGGAACTCCTACAAGGCACATTTTTGTACGTAATTTCAGGACGGGGATTAGTCATTAACAATTGTCAGGAAAATAGGATTAATGAAGATAATTACTGCAATGGCAGGATTAGGAATCTTATTGGGGAACCTCTAAAAATTGCCATCGTTAGGATTTGATTTTACGTCTGAGAGAAGAGTCCAGCTTATCTTTTTAATCACGAGGAAAGGCAAAATCCAACTGAAGTTGACCTTTTTGGACAAATAAATACGTGTACGTCTTAAATATACATGAAGAAGTGTACGAACCTTATTTATAGTCTTTTTCGCTTTCTGATTTATTTCATACTATAGTTTTGACATTCACGCCACACAGCTAGTTGCATATAGCATTACATTTAACATTGCAATACATTAGCACGTTACACACAACCAAGTTATTGGTAGCATCTTACCTTGAAACCAAATTCTTAACAGGTCAAGTGGATGCAGTTCAAGAGTCGATGTAACACCTCCTGAAGATGTTGGTAGCGAATTGATGCTGGGGGGCACTCACGAATAGCCTGACGTTCACTCATCACATTGAATAATTGTTTTTAAACGTTGCATTAAAGCCTCTGGGATGCCATATATGAAGAAATTAGAGGCGAACAACATAGAAGTTAGAATTTCATCACCCCACGCCGTCCGCCATTTTTAAACAGTACTCACCAGTCCCTTTCGGCACTCTTAGGTGTCGACCCTCTCAGACCTATTCCCCTTTAAACCACAGGAATCCTAACACTCGTTTTTGAGTCTTCACAGCACTGGAAAAGTGATGCTGGGTGGGAAGAAAAAACAAAACAAACAGCGAAAAAAATGCAAGCTAGAATGATCGGCAAAATCCCTCTAAGAAATGAGACGAAAGTCTTACAGAAGAAAAGAGTCCTCTTACTGCGACTAACGTAAAAACAGGGGCGATCAACGTCGATACCGGTAGACCAATATCACGGCCTTTTTACTGACCAGTTTATTTTTAGAGCCATTTTAAAGCACTGTTTCCTCGAAAATAGAAGCTTCGTTCTGTAGATGATCGTAATCGAAGTATAAGATTCGAATAAGGTCAATAAGAAGAACTAAACAAACACCATTTTCAGGGTTGTAGGTTTTGCTGAATGGTATGGGGGACTTGCAACATTTTCTACCTTCGCGCCAACTGGTTAGCAAAATCGCCGTGACAACCGAGGAATCAGTTTAATCAGCTTACCCAAACCAAGACTCAACTTTCTGCCTATTGATTGATACTTGTGACAATTTTAAGACTTGGCCCGGTTAGCAATGCTTAGCTCATAACCTCGACTTAGAAACTGAAAAGAGAAACGACTAGCGCAGCTGACTATATGTCTACTAAACTCCTAAAACTCTATGGTTGATAAAACAATAGTAGCTGTGTAAAAAAAGGCAATGTGAAAAAAAAAAAAAAGCAAGGAAAGCAAGGACAAGCTGATTATAAATCTTTCAAATTACTTTGTCCGTCACAAAATATTGGAAACTGCAAATTCCGAGGATCAATATTTTAGTATACCCTAGATTAAAAAGAGACTTATGGCTTTTTTTTTATGCCTAAAGGGGTACCTTTTTCAGGATTCCTGTATATGAAAGGATAGAGGTTTCACTGGTTGATTTATAAAATAAGGTAGGGATATCTGTCATTGCGGTCTGCGGAAGCAGCTAAAAGGTGTATTTTATAGCTGTGAAAAAGACAAGACAACTTTCTGTACGTGAAGGGGGTATCATTTGTTATATTAACAAAATGTGATTCGAAAGGAGTACTTTTTCTGTCAAAACTGGTGTATAAAAGGATAAGGAGTTGGACCTCCAGGCGGAACCCCCCCCCCCCCCC
>CALNXI010001474.1:112077-125221 GCA_942486025.1 Porites evermanni | reverse complement strand
AATGTGGATAAACGATGTCTCATTTCGAAAAAACAGAGCAGTTTGAAATTTGAAATTGGTCACATACCCGTCAGCCAAGAATCGGGCTGTAATTTATCAAACGCACAATTTATTCAGGCACAAGGCGTACTATGTTTCTTCATTTTTGGCTGTATTGGTAATTTTTTTAGTATAACAGCCATTCGCTATATTGGTAGACATGCAAAGACACCCGACAAATGTAGCCACAGGTAGTCCAAGATGTCAGCCCAAATGCGGCACTCACAGGCGGCCCAAGCTCAGTTTAGCATACAAATGGTACCCCTTTACTGTCACTACAAAAATGGTATATTAAAAGTAAGGGTTAGAATTTCAGAGCGGAGCCTCCTCGCATAAAGCTTGTTGAGTACCCCCTTCCCCCATTGCCGGGAAGAAAAAATATCTCCTGGCTTGTTTAAATTAAACATAGGTGTAATATTTATGCGCCAAACAGCTTATTCTATTCTTTGCCTGTTAACAAGCCTTGATGGGCTCCTGTTAATGATGAATCTGTTATCATCACAACACAGCATATGCTGGTCACCGGCGTCTGTCAAACTGATAGGAAAATCCTATTACAAACATGTCAAATTGGGTGTTCAGTGCTAAATATATAGCTGAAGGCTATACATCCAGGCTTGATAGCATTGCATTAAGACCTTTTAAGGCGCAAGGATCTCTAGCCTTTCGAGAGCAATCTCTCCAATGACAAACAAAGCGACCCACGAGAGCAGAACGCGCGCGCGAGCAGCGAAGTGTCTCTCCTTTTGCGTGCGGCTCTCGCGTGACTTCTCGCGACTCCTTCAAATGCAGAGCTTGCTTGCATGCTGAAACAATAAAACGCTAACTTCTGATAACTGAATTATAGGACTGGCTTGCAGAAAAATTACTTCAATGTTTCTATTGGCGCCACTGCAGAATTCAGGTGATGCGTATTCTTTGATTGGTCCCCGCAGACTCGTTAAGTGCTTTGTCTGTTCAGTTCTTGGCCATACCTAAATCAAAAAGTAAAGCCATCTTGAACGAAAGTGGACTTAGCCGGTTATCGCGGAAAAGCTGAGGATTAAAAAATGACAGGACAAGCGACTGCAAGTCACAGATGAACGTCTATCTACTTATCTGGTAAAATCGTTAAAATAAGTAGGTGTTTTCAATTTGACCTGACAAAAAAAAGAGGCCTTCTCCGGCATTCAAGATTAGCAAAAAATTTAGCATCGGATGAAAAAAATTGACACTATGACACGAAGACCGAAACATCATCAGCAAAACTGACGATTAATATAATTTTCAAGAATTTATAGCTACCTTTGGGATTTTTTTTAATTTTAAAGGTGACAGTATAATAATATGATCGATACTTTAGCGCTTTTTTGCTCGAAACACACATTTGTCTGGATGTATTAATCTCTCAAAATTAGTGCGGGCTGTGAGTCATATGTGAGTTGTTTTGGCTCGCGAAACCGAGCAAACCAATTTTGCAGGTAAAAACAGTTATTTAATTAGGAAAATTTGACCCCAGACGTGCCAGACTGCATTATGAATTCGGATTTTTTTCTAGGATTGTCTTGCAAGTAAAGTTTATCATAGATTTAACTTCTTATCACGCAGAGTCCATATTAAAACACACTTTATTATTACTAGTCAGTAAACATTGTTCTGACGCCAGACTTATTTAACTTTTATTACACTTTGAACATTATCAAACGTTTTCAGGAGTCCATCATAATTTTTATATTTCAGCCGTGAGTCACGAAGTCACGGACAACTATACTTTCGCATTGAACAAAAAGACTCGGTGACATTTAACGTCTTCGAAAGCTTAAACTGGATAAGTGTTAGAGAAAAAGCAAAAACGCGTGCGAATACAATGACATATTCAGCATTGGTTTAGGGCCAAACATAGTGGCGAGTCAAATAGTATTTTGTCTTGGGATTCAAAGCAGAGTAAAAACCCTCCACCTGCTATTTTCTTCAGGAAAGGTAAGCAAAGTTTTNATACTTTAGCGCTTTTTTGCTCGAAACACACATTTGTCTGGATGTATTAATCTCTCAAAATTAGTGCGGGCTGTGAGTCATATGTGAGTTGTTTTGGCTCGCGAAACCGAGCAAACCAATTTTGCAGGTAAAAACAGTTATTTAATTAGGAAAATTTGACCCCAGACGTGCCAGACTGCATTATGAATTCGGATTTTTTTCTAGGATTGTCTTGCAAGTAAAGTTTATCATAGATTTAACTTCTTATCACGCAGAGTCCATATTAAAACACACTTTATTATTACTAGTCAGTAAACATTGTTCTGACGCCAGACTTATTTAACTTTTATTACACTTTGAACATTATCAAACGTTTTCAGGAGTCCATCATAATTTTTATATTTCAGCCGTGAGTCACGAAGTCACGGACAACTATACTTTCGCATTGAACAAAAAGACTCGGTGACATTTAACGTCTTCGAAAGCTTAAACTGGATAAGTGTTAGAGAAAAAGCAAAAACGCGTGCGAATACAATGACATATTCAGCATTGGTTTAGGGCCAAACATAGTGGCGAGTCAAATAGTATTTTGTCTTGGGATTCAAAGCAGAGTAAAAACCCTCCACCTGCTATTTTCTTCAGGAAAGGTAAGCAAAGTTTTCATATTTAGCCAATCTTTATAAAAAAGGGACTTCAATAAGTTTCAATGAGATGACTTTATTGATGCAGCGAATAGTCGGCTAAAACGTCTAGAAACAATTTGAATATGACTATGGGCTGAAAATCTTTTTAATATTTCACAGTGAATCCTAGGAGACAAATTTTCACACTTTGATGTGATATTAAACTTCTGATGCAAAGTCGCTGAAAAGTCTAAAAAATCAATTCATTTTGCGGTCGACTATAATATACGGCCACCGAACACAGAAAGGAAGGTACTCGTTTAAATCTTTTATTGTACTAATAACCTGAAAATCATGGAGTCGTATCTTGGTAATGTCTTGACCTCTAGATTTTTCTTTTGTTATAACGAGAAAAGGAACGAACATGAGTGTGTGAAAGAGTTATGGCTATATATTTCTTCATCTTGGCACAAATGAAAGTATATTGATTTCGTCTTTCTTTTTTTCCGATCAGTTTTTTCCTTGCGTGAGTTTTTATCCAGCTTTTCCATTTAATTGTCAACATCTGACAGGTCTGATATCAGCTGAAGCTTATTTGATCGGGAATTTTGATACAACCACTTGATTATATGATATTGCCAATGGACTGACCCAGAGGTGTAAATAAGGTAGTATTTCGAGGGTTTGTAATCGCCCAATAGCATGCCGTCTATCTACCAGGTATTGATTGTGGTACTCAGTGTATATATGGTTCGCTTTTTTTAAATTGACACTATCACCACGGTCACTGAATAAGAAACAAATAGCCTTGTAGTCATTTTATAGAGGTTTCCATATCATAGAGGTAGGCGTGATTGCCTGAACCTTCACTGAGCCATGTCAGCCGACCTTATTACCGTCCGAGATGCCTTCGAAATAAAAATTTGACTGTAGCCTTGTCTCATAACTGATAACGGTATCTTCGCTTCAAAGAAATAGGCGGAGAAACCAGCCATAGTCGCTTCTTATGATAGATGATTCCACTGACTGCTGCTCTCTCGTAAATCGAGGAAACTTTCGAAACTTCAAAGAGGGATTGAGTAGCTTGCGTCATAGCAAGCATTTCAGCGCTAGTTCGTTGGAGGGGGCCACGGTTTCCAAAGTTTAAAATTCTAGGACTACTTAAGACTGTGATAAACATCCGCGGTAGATTTTTATTACCAGATTTGGATGTGTGTACTATAGACATCACTCAAAGCACATTATGATAAAAATCATCATAAATGAAAGCTAGTACATGTATATATATTATAGACAAAAATTTTCCGCTAGCATTTCGACTTATGGCGCGCTCTGTTGATATTGGCCATTAGAAAAAAAAAAGCTGCATATATTGATTCCTGTTGACTACCAGCGCAGATTGTAACAACCGTTTCAAGAGAGATACACAGTATTCCTTGGCGACAACCGCGGAGCAATATGGGTAATTTCAAATAGTTTTTTCCAACTCAGCTATGAAAAAACTTTCTCGGTATAACATCAAAAAGGTAAACAAATTTGACGTGTTATACGATTATGTGGAACTGATAACCTCTAAGTCATGACCAAATTACAAAGGATTTACAGCTTATTACCATACACTGAAGCATACGTACCAACTCTACGGTTTACTCTGCGGTATGGCCACTACCATACGCATGCCCACAATCATATCACCCCGACAGCTACCAAGTCATCACCTTACGTTTGTCGCGAGTGAGGCCTTGGTAGTTTCTACCTGAGGAGACGGTGCAGGTACAAAAAACGCAAAAAATTGTTTTGTAACTAGAAGACTACAGATACTTAGTGAAGTCGGTGCAGTTCCACTTTATGATACTGAATTCGGAAATCGTTTGTAATGCGTTGGCCAGCCCGTTTTTGTTTATACATCATCAATATTGTTCAAATGAACGAAGACATTGAATTGTTGAGAGGAAAAAAGCTTCAAAAACAAAAGGGTTTTTTTTTTTTTTAACTAACAGACAGAAGTCATGCAGCTGTCGAACGAAATATAACGGAACTACAAATATTGTTGTTAGCCCGGCCAAGGTTAATGAAATGGAAAAGAAAAGGAAAAAGGAGATAATATGAGTGACAATATATTTTCACGGTCTTCCCGGTTGGCTGCAATTACAATATCATTTCACTGGCGAAAACAAAATAAACAGTGGTGTTCGAAAAAAAAACAAAAAACAATCATAATCGTAAAAAGTCGCATGCCTTTTTTAAGCATTAACATCTATTTATTTTGATTAAGGATCGAATGTTCTCTCTTCCGACACCACTGAACACTGCTGAATCCATACATCAAAAAGGACATTGATGAAATATGACACAGCATAACGGATCAACTTGAAAGTGCTCTTTGCGGAAAGATTTACTTTAAGACAAAGTCATCGATGATGTTTTCATTACACAGGTTTTCCTTTTGACGACAGCCTTTCAACTCGACTGTAAAGGTAGGCACCCGGCCGGTCAGGTTGATGACAACGTTCAGCCGTTTCGCGTTATGATATTTCAAACTTTATCCTCGCCAAAACTGCTCGTTAGGGCTGCACTTAAAGATCCTATTATCGATATAAAACATGAAATGACTCAACTCTGGCGGTTTTAAATTTACAGATTATCTGTATTTGTATTTTGGTTCATCTTAGTGTTAATCATTGTGCGGCACCTTTGTTCGTTACGGCGGAACGCAAACTAACGAACTAATTAAGGTACTTAGATGAAAAGAAATTAGCGCTATCTGAAGGCCTTTTGGTTTGGCATAAGACATATTTTAATTTCCAAGATGTTCGATCGCATATTTACATCTATTTTATATCAAAATTAATATGGCATTTGTATTTAAATCTCGAGTAAGCTGATACCAGTGGCGCTTAGCAACCTCTTGTTCCATTGCGTAATTTTTCTGATTATTATTACTTTATGGGTGTCTGTTCAGAACATATCATAGAAATTCAGTTTTTACGCTGCCACCGAACTGATCACAGTTTTTTATTCAATATACAGGTTTTCCGCTGTATTTATAGACACTGGTCGGTTCATCTGTATCTTGGTCATTGGATTTGTTCTAATTTTAAAAGCGCGCCTGTGGAAAGCGGTGGTAAGTAGACCTTGTGATTCATCTGTTCAAAGAAAGAAAAAATATGTTTTGTGACCTTTAATTTTGTCTGAATTTGCCGGAGGTATCCGTCAAATGTCCCCGAAAAAGGACGTTCGACTTGGTGTTATATGAGCATCTGTCTAACACGTCGCATGACCAAGAGATCAAGAGAGCTTTATCCTCTCGTCGAAACTAAAGAATATTCAGAACCATGAGAAGTTCCAGGGAAAAGAATCCGCCTTAGGGATACTAGGATTGGTCCTACCTCTTTAGCTTGTTCGGAATAATGGCTTCAAGTTTGGTCTCGATTCAGTCAAGTGAATCAGGACCCATACTGGCATACTGAGCCGATTCAAATTTAAGTCACGGTCAGTTTACAGTCAATACCCGACAGTAATTCCCGCTGGTAGATCATAAATACTTCAATTAAAATATCATTTTACCCTTTTTGTATCAATGTCTACGAACCCATCAAATAATTTCGTGACATTTTAAAGGGTAGATCTTTCCATAAGACCATCAAAGCCAGGACTGATAGGGAATACATTTTTCTGTCGTCGTAAAGATTGATCTTAATACATCTTATGGAAATGAACTGCGGAGTTATGTTAATAATTGTTATCGATTCTTCCAGTAACAAAAACACAAAAAAGAGCGGACATTTACAGATTTTCTGCAAGGATGGAACACAGCGTAAAGCCAGAGTTGTTTGACAGCATAAACGTCGAGTGTTAGATTGTTTGTTGACTTTATGAAGAAAGCGGTGAAAAGTGAATAACAGAGTCAGGCAACAGGCGGATGTAAGCTCTGCACAGTTGTTTTTGTGTTATGCTACCATGACCCCGGAGCTAATGATGCACCGTCAGATAGCCACAATAGCTCGCGGGGCCAACGGAATATCAGGTGTTTAGACTGGATATTTAACCGCGCGCACTTCGCGCGAAATAGATTGCTTCATATTGTGTTGAGTGAATTGTGACAGCGGCAATTACTTTGCAGATGAGTTACAGAAGCTGAAGGTGTTTTATTGACAATAGCAATTCATCTGATTGGAGCGGACCGATGCCCGGGACTGATAGCGAAGCACGTGACCTAAGATTACAAACAATCAACTAAAACTATTAGGGAAAGCCGCAAATTCACAACCCGAAGAGGGTAGCGGCAACGGACGTACAAGCCACTGGTTCATTGATGCAAAATGGTGAGAATTTCGCGAGTTTTCTTGATTTGATCGTTAAGATTGCACTCAGGCCTGCTAAATTTCATTTTCATTTTCTTGCAGTATGGCTTTATTCACTGCGCTTTGGCCGACTTAGTGATCGGCAAATTTGGCGAAGATGCATGGAAATCAGTCATGTAAGTTCAATATCTGGTTGTCTTCGAATGACCTCGCGCGCTGTGTGAATATTAACTAGATCCTTTTCTCCTTCTTTCTTCCTTTACTCTTTCAGCGAAAAAGCTGGAGTCGAGCTTGATGGTGGCTCTTATCTTATCCATAAAATTTATGATGACGAAGAGACCCTTAGTTTGGTTGTTGCTGCTTGCGAAACCTTAGGTAAGCTTGTTCCAAATAGCTTGTTCTTTTCTCGAACAGTTCCTATATTCCTGTCATGAAATTTGTCTGATATTCGATCAAATATACGCGCACCACAGAGGTGCAATTATAGATTCTTTGCAATTAATCGCCTGGAACTGAAGCAAAACAGGTGGGATAATGTATAATTACCTCAAATGACAATTGAAAATATATCAGAGACATTTGATTGTTTTAAATTTAGGTCTTCCTTTGAACGATGTTTTGGAAGCGTTCGGTGCGCACTTTCTGGACTACTGCGTACAGTCTGGGTATGACCGTATTTTGAAAGTCTTGGGGAGAAACTTGCGGGATTTTCTATGCAACTTGGACGCGCTTCATGATCACCTTGCGTCAATTTACCCTGGGATGGAGGCGCCGTCTTTTCGTTGTACGGAAACAAAAGACGGCACTCTTTTGCTACACTACTACTCAAGAAGGCAAGGGTTAGAGTACATTGTGATCGGAATTGTGAAAGCAGTGGCTAAGCAAATGCTCGGCACCGAGGTGGAAGTCTCCGTGCAACATGCACGGTCAGACGACAATGACCATGTCGTGTTCGCAATCAAAGAAACCCTCTGTAAGAATGTAATGCATTCGAAGCTTGGCCTGCAGACATTTGATTTGAATACCTCCAAAGAGAGTAGCTGTCAGCTGTCAAATCTGGCAAAGGGCGGAAGAAAGAGTCGTAAGGATCCAAGCCTGTTGTCATTCTGCAAAGCGTTTCCATTTCATGTTATGTTTGATCGAACGCTCAATGTCACGCAAGCAGGAGTTGCAATGAGCAACGTTCTAAATAAAAACATCAGTATTCCTTTTTTCTTTAAGGATGTGTTTGAACTTGTGAGACCCCGCATGGAATTCGCGTTCGAGAATGTACTTTCCCATATCAACACCGTTTTCATCTTTACGGCAAAGCATACTGCCCTTAGACTGGGAGCAATGACAGATCCTTGTCAATTGCAAGGACGGAGAGATAGTAATGCTGTTTGTGTATTGCGCCTCAAGGGACAAATGATATATATACCCCAAAATGATTGTATTCTATTTTTGTGTTCTCCGCGGGCCTCAAATATGGCAATTTTCAAACAGCTGGGTATTTACTTCCACGATATTCCCATCCACGATGCAACACGTGATTTAATCTTCATGTCTCACGCAAGAAGAGCTGAGAGAGAGCTGGTAGAACAATTGGAAGAAACAAGCAATGACTTAAGAAAACTGGAAAGCAAACTTACAGAGAACAAACAGCGCACTGACGAGCTACTTCACTCAATTCTCCCGAAAGAAGTCGCGGCTAAATTGCGGCTAAATCAACCGGTTCCTGCGGAAAACTACAAAATCGTAACAATTCTGTTCAGCGATATTGTGGGTTTTACAGCTCTCTGTTCCGATGACAAAATAGTCCCAATGGACATTGTGCGAATGCTGAACAAGTTGTATACCTACTTTGACATGTTGAGCGGTATGCATGATGTTTATAAGGTGAGTGAAAACTGAATAAACTTAAATGGCCTTTTAACTTATCCATTGTGAACCAGCAAGACGCCTATTTTATGGCTGACAAAAGTTTATTTAAACAGTGTCTCTGGTAGTAAATTATGTTTACGAGTCGCAGTTAAGCTTGAAAGACCTTCGGTCCTTTCAATTCACTTGGCGGATTTCCCACCGAGTAGCAACCCTACTGTTCATTCGGTTGTAGAGCTTTATAAAAGCTTTTAAATTCTCTCATAAAGAACTTGTCACTCTTGTCTGAAAGCTGCATTAAAAACCGCCGCGGGGGAACCAGAAAGACTAAACTAATTTTTCTTAGAGAATTGGCTTTACATTTTCGAAAAGTATCAACGGGATCTTAATTTATTTCCATGATGAATAATTAACGAGAAAGTGATGGCTAGAAATTCCCCTTTTCCTTAATAGTTTTCTTTCTGATAATCTTTCCCGGCTACCCAAATATTTTATGCAAATGCACCTTTTATTTAATTTTTCTGACAGCCACATATATTTGTCTGTTTGTTTTCTCTGTTTCCTGAATGGGCTGGATTTATTTATTTAAGCGACCCCTAGTAGCGTTTTTGTCCCCTTTTCCCACTTTCACGAGAGCTTTATTATTGGAAACACTTGAAAACGTCTGACGCGATATAAACCCTCCCTTTCAGCTCTTGTGAATTTTCAATTTTATTTACATTAAAGCAATAGAAAAAAGTTTCAAGTTTAACCAAGGAAAACAAAATTTGGTTGAAAAGTGATGGTGCACGGCCCGTAGCTAAAATACGAGACTCGATGAGAAAAAATTTGTATGATTAAAAGCCAAATAATAGAGTTTATGTGAACATTTAGTCGCGTCGCGGACAGGTGACAAGGCTAAATATGTAGACAAAACATTTCTGTTTATATTACGACTTTTAATAGGAAATTTATATTACTGCCCATAAAAGCATTTCGTACTTTTCATAATTAGCCTAGGTTTATCTTCTTGCGGGATTTTCAAGACAATATTCTGCTGCATGAATGATGTTATTTAATGTAATGTTCGTAAGTTCCAATATCTCAATCTGGTTAATTTGCGATGTTTAGAAATTGGTTTTGAGGTACAACTAATTGAAATCAGCTTTGAGAATGAAAAGGATTTTTCCCTTTAGGCGGATTTCCACTGTCGCGTAAACTGAATTTACGTGCGTAATAAAATACAGAGAATGTATGAAAAGTCGAGCGTAAAGGTAAAAGTTGAGCTAGGTTCAACTCTTAGCGAAACGCGTGACCTTCCATACATTGCCTCTATTTTATTTGGGCGTAAAAATTACGTGCGTACGCGCTTAAAAATTACTCGACGATAGAAATCCCCTTTTTCATCTTGCGCATACTTTGTATTTCACCTTTTTTTCTTTACTTCGTCCATAAAAAGCCGAGAACTTGTGCTTTGTAATTTTTCATGATAGAGATTAAATTTTAAAATGACAAATTTGTCTGCAGCTAAAATAGATTGGCTCTTATTTGGTTTCTCTTGGTATCAAACTGCAGTGTTTTCTTGTTGCTAAAACCATGAATGCGTCGAACCAGGATATTGTAACAAAAACAATAACAACAAACTTTTTTGGTTCAATTTTTCTGAAGAAATCTTAGTTTTTTGCTGAAAAAAGCATATAAGCTCTAAGTTTTGTAAATGAATATTTTAATGACCGAGGATTTGAATTGCCATCTCTTTAAAAAAAATTCTTTGAAGCGGCAAGATCACACGGATTAAGGCAAAAGTTCTGATACGCCCCTCGAAGATTTAAAAAACTGTCCACAAGGAATAAATAAATTGAATACTGCAAACATCTTTCACAAAAGCTAAACGTTTAATGCCAGGGCTGACGAAATTGTTATTTGCAGTAAAACGATAAAACCCTGTTTGTGTTTGTTAGTTNCCCACTTTCACGAGAGCTTTATTATTGGAAACACTTGAAAACGTCTGACGCGATATAAACCCTCCCTTTCAGCTCTTGTGAATTTTCAATTTTATTTGCATTAAAGCAATAGAAAAAAGTTTCAAGTTTAACCAAGGAAAACAAAATTTGGTTGAAAAGTGATGGTGCACGGCCCGTAGCTAAAATACGAGACTCGATGAGAAAAAATTTGTATGATTAAAAGCCAAATAATAGAGTTTATGTGAACATTTAGTCGCGTCGCGGACAGGTGACAAGGCTAAATATGTAGACAAAACATTTCTGTTTATATTACGACTTTTAATAGGAAATTTATTTTACTGCCCATAAAAGCATTTCGTACTTTTCATAATTAGCCTAGGTTTATCTTCTTGCGGGATTTTCAAGACAATATTCTGCTGCATGAATGATGTTATTTAATGTAATGTTCGTAAATTCCAATATCTCAATCTGGTTAATTTGCGATGTTTAGAAATTGGTTTTGAGGTACAACTAATTGAAATCAGCTTTGTGAATGAAAAGGATTTTTCCCTTCAGGCGGATTTCCACTGTCGCGTAAACCGAATTTACGTGCGCAATAAAATACAGGCAATGTATGAAAAGTCGAGCGTAAAGGTAAAAGTTGAGCTAGGTTCAACTTTTAGGGAAACGCGTGACCTTCCATACATTGCCTCTATTTTATTTGCGCGCGTAAAAATTACGTGCGTACGCGCTTAAAAATTACTCGACGATAGAAATCCCCTTTTTCATCTTGCGCATACTTTGTATTTCACCTTTTTTTCTTTACTTCGTCCATAAAAAGCCGAGAACTTATGCTTTGTAATGTTTCATGATAGAGATTAAATTTTAAAATGACAAATTTGTCTGCAGCTAAAATAGATTGGCTCTTATTTGGTTTCTCTTGGTATCAAACTGCAGTGTTTTCTTGTTGCTAAAACCATGAATGCGTCGAACCAGGATATTGTAACAAAAACAATAACAACAAACTTTTTTGGTTCAATTTTTCTGAAGAAATCTTAGTTTTTTGCTGAAAAAAGCATATAAGCTTTAAGTTTTGTAAATGAATATTTTAATGACCAAGAATTTGAATTGGCATTTCTTTAAAAAAAAATTCTTTGAAGCGGCAAGATCACACGGATTAAGGCAAAAGTTCTGATACGCCCCATGAAGATTTAAAAAACTTTCTGCAAGGAATAAATGAATTGAATACTGTAAACATCTTTCACAAAAGTTAAACGTTTAATGCCAGGGCTGACCAAATTGTTATTTGCAGTAAAACGATAAAACCCTGTTTGTGTTTGTTAGTTAACTCAGGTCACAATTTTCACCGACTGAGTATCACCAATGTTCTTTTTCTGCCGCAATGAATATCACAGCGCTTGTTTGCTAGCGGGTACAAACACGTAACAAAAATTCATGACTTCGTGCCTGTGAGGAAACTGAAGAGTTTCATTTAGTCGCCACCTCTTCGTGACTTTTGCATTGTTTTCGACAGTACATCAGAAAATCACTAATGGCTGTATCAAAACAAGTTCTCAGCTTTTGAACCCAGATTTTAATAACAATAGATAATACCGAATACAAAGCGACTGTCAACAAAAGGCTTTACTGTCGTGACAAATTCAGTCTTTTGTTTTGTGAGATCAGGCTTAAGTTAACATGTTTTGTTTGTGCGACTTGAGCTTTATTTAGTACAGACGAAGTTCAAAATGTATTCTCAGCGCTGAAATAGTGAGTTTACCGAACAGGACGGGAGAGAAAAGAAGGCGGCAAACCTTGTGTGACAAGCTTCACACCCAAACGTTTTGCCGTCTTTTTCTTCGGCCTGCCGTCCTGTTGTTTAAACTCACTAACGTCTTTTATGATACGTGACAGTTTTTAAAAATCATGGACCTCTACTGAAATTTTAATAAGAACAACATTTTTTTAGAGTTTTCACTAAAATTCCGTTTAAGTGCTCTGTTTATGATTTAGGAAAAGACTGATCAGGCTCGAAAGCTTGATTTTAATTTTAAAAGATAGTATAAATAGTGTAAATCAAGTGTAGCCGGTGTACAGCTGGCCCTCCCCCGATTTTGTTGGAAAACAGAAAGTTTACCTTCATTTTAACACCGTAGGTGGAGACAATCGGTGACGCTTACATGGTGGTTGGTGGACTACCTAAGCCTTGTGACAATCATGCCGAGAAAGTAGCACATATGGCCTGCTCAATGATGGAAGCTTCTAGAAAGGTTCTTTCTCCTGTCGATAGGACGCCTCTCAAGGTAGTTGCTAGTATACAGAATTGGTTTCGTAGGGTTCTCTCGATTTGGAAATCATCACTTGAATTTGTAATCCAGACTTTTATATAAGGCTCAGTAGCTGGCGGTTTCAATGGTAAGTGGTGTGAACAAGCGCCAAAAGT